>JAPDSC010011064.1:0-23715 GCA_026290005.1 Latrodectus geometricus | reverse complement strand
GAAATATGCACAGCAAGCTTCAAAATTTAATTAGATAAGAACAGCTCTTTTTTATGTTGTTTTTAATTTTGTTAGAGTATGAAAGCAGAAAAAAGTCTTTGAACGTAGCTAATTGGTTTTCTTCACTCGAATAAGCCAATCTATTAAAGGAGGTTAATGCTTAGTTTAGCTTAATGCTGAATCAGCCAATTGGTTGTCGTTTAACGCATTAAATTACTTTGAGTGTATTTGACGTAAAGCTCAAAGAGAAGTTAGCATCAAAAGGGGAATTATCTCATATTTAAGAAATTATATTACCTAAACACATATGTTCAAAATTTGTACTATGTAGTTCCAACAGCTGTGTAATTATTTTTCATAGGCTCATTAAAATTTTACTTTTTATAAGATTAGATTAAAAATTAGCTAAAAATAATTTTAGGTATGGTAATAAACGCATTTTTATTTCAATCATGTTTAAAAGAAGAATAAATACTAAATTTCCTAAGCAGTTTTATAATGTTTCGTTTTATTATTGTTGTTATTATAATTATAACGTAAAATTTTTGCTTATTACTTGAAATAAACAACATTGATTTTATACTTATCACATGTCTCAACAACTAAAACTTTTAGATAATTAAAGTTAAAAAAAGTGCATACAGTTTTACAATATAAGAATTTCTCTTTTAATAAACTCCATACAAAACATAACAGTTCCATTCAGATCTAAATTACAAGCAATATTTAATATGAAAATAACAAAATTTTAAATGTAATTATTAATATTTAAAAATACTCTTATCAAATTTATGAATAAATAAATGACAAATATGACAGAATAATTGTATTGAACACATAAAATACTTTTACAATGCAACCTGCATTGTAATAGTATACACATTTTAACTATTAGGACAAATTGTAGGCTAATATCTAACAAGATATACACGTTATAAGAGTTTTACAAGTAAATACTATTGGAAAAAAATAGTTTACATATTAAATTTTAAATGGTTTGTTGCTTGTTAATATTAAAATTATTAGGTATATAATCAATTCATTAAGAACATATGTGAAAAGCCTATTTTTTTATTATTGTGAAACATGTTAAAAAAATTTGAAATATATATATAGCTGTGTTTTTTGTAAAAAATATAGTTTGTTAGAAGATATATTGTTACTAAACTTTAAGAGGACATCTATTTTATGATAATTGTTTCAAGTAAAACTTTCATGAAAATATGACTTTTTAACTATATCATTATGATTCAAACTAAATGAGTAAATTCTTAGAATACCTTAAAATTTATCTATATTACCTTGTGCAACTATAAATATTCAAATAATTTCATAGACGAATACCTAGTATTAAAATGATAATGTCTTTAGTGAAGACACGGTAAAAGGTATTTAATACGTTTTTTGATACCACTCATTAGGTTTTCCTTCAGCTTAAAAAAGTTAATTTAAGAACATAAATAATTTAGATATTGGACAACTTTCAGCGAACTTTTCTATTACCACAAAATGATCTCTTTAGAAGCTTAATATGCATGATGTGTCATAATAAAAATATAGGTAAAATGAGGAAAAATGCAAATCTATATCTTTTAATGAAGATTTTCATTTCTATCTAGAATATAGTGAAAAGTGTTTGGTATTAATCTGGATCCTCGGGACAAACAATGTCAACAATCATTTATATAAAGCTACTTTTTTCAACTAGATAATGTTGAAGGATTAAGAAGTATGTGATAAAAGAGTATATAGATGATTAAGCTTTTATCTATTACAACAGTAACTTTTGTGACTATAACAATAGATTTTATGACTTCATCGAGAGAGAGAGAGAAGAAGAGATAAATATAAATTAAAAGATGCTACATGGACTAAATTATATATTCCTTATAAGTAGCTAATTTAAGGGAGAATTTTATATATTAAATTTCAATATTTTACAATAGTACCATAGTCTTACATACATTGCATAATAACAAATAACATTTTGCGTCAGTATAAGTTTTAGAGACGCAGTATGCATATAGTATTATAAACAATATTTAGCTTGTTATTCAAAAAAAATGAAACAAAATATTTAATCCTATAAAAAGGAATATTTTCATTCAGTAGTTAAAATATATTACTTGTTCATTATTCTGCATCTTGATTATGAATGATATTAATAATGCGTGAAATACAAAACAGGCAAGAAAAACAATTATTCTCGATAAAATTATTTAATATTAGGTAAATGAATTATATAATTTTATAAATATTGATATAAAAGTTTTTGTATAGCAACTGTAATAAGCACAAACTGTAAAAACAAGGAACAGAATTACACAAAAATGTAAAAACTAAATTGTTAATTTTAAGAAAAAAATATGTTAAAGTCAAAGAAAAATGAGGATTCTAAATACCTAAATTTATTTAATTAATTAAATTTTGATAAAAAGATTTCTTTGGATACGGTTACTACATTACGTGCTGAAATGGTAATTTACAGCATCAATAGTCAATTTAATCCCTTTATAAAAATGTAATGAATTAAACAAAAATTTGTGCATTCATCTTGTGAAATGTTACACAAAATATTGATTAAACTTCACTCTGCTTAGAAGTTTATCATTTAATAAAAAAATAATTTGTATTTACCTTAATTTTACAGTTTTAGACAGAAAAATGAACTGGGATTAGGAGTTGTTTTGGTTGCTATTTTACGGTTAATTTTGCAGACAGATCTTGTTTGCAAAAATGTGTTCTTGATGAGGAAGGAACACTTTCCTATAGAATTGTAATCCAAATACAAAAATGAACGCATATTAATAAATATTTCACTTGACAATCTATCTCTCAATATTATTCAGTAAACGTATGCAAAAAATATTGAATAAATGTGCCATTACAAACAAGCAAATAGTAGAAATTAAAAAACAAAAGAGAAATTTAACTTAAATTGAGAAAGATTATATTGGTAATAAAATTATGCTAGCAAGGTTTTAAAATTTAAATGTATATAATTTTGAATTATAAATTCACAAAACTTATTTTAAACTATCTGTTAGGAAAATATTATTTTAAGGAATAACTATTTGTTCATCTAAATTAAATAAATTTATTCCGTTTATTTTCACCTTAAATATAGCACAGATTTGACAATAAAGCATGCTACTTTTGAAAACATTTTATGGCCCCCAAAGAATACTAAATACGCTTTAATATAAATAATATTAAAAATTGTATGCATAATTTAACTATTGATAATTATTTTAGCAAAACTTTACTAAAAATAGTTATCCAATTTTAGCAACAGTTTTGCATCTAAAAATAGATCTAAAATTTATATTGATTTCAAAAATTAAAAAAAATGTGTCATTTTTTCTAAGCAACTAATTACACTAATAATTTCTTCCTTGAAATTTATTTAAAGTACCGAATATAATTCAATTTGCAATTTTTCTTTCATACTTTTAAATAATCACTTTATAGAATATACTATTAATCAACCAAACTTATTAAGATGTTAAAGCTTTAAATGTAAGCTATTAAAAACACGTGAAAGCAAACATAATTATTTATAGTTTTATTTAAAACCAATCACTTTCAATTTTGTGGTTATCTAATTAAGTCTTTGATATATAGTTAATGGCTTAGGAAAAAAATAATTGAAAAAACCTCTTATCTCTAAAGCATATTTAATCAAAATAGCCCTTAAGGGATCATGGAGAATTAAAATTATACCGATGTTTTTCCTCGCTAATTTAGTTTGGATACATGTATTAGGTTTAACGTTATGGAAAATAATTAACTAAGAAAGAAGTTTTCAATTAAATTTAAAAATTATTTTGGTAAAAAAAAAATCAGCAAACAAACATGTGTAAGATAAATATCACAGAAATAAATGTGAATATTGTATTAAATAAATTATACATTTCTTAATTATTTTTATACTTGATTAAATTTTGTAAGATGCATATTAACTTATATATTTAAATGAATAATTGTGTATCATTCTATGCTGTCAACAATGTATGGCTAAGCATTTGTCACTTTGTATTGTTTTTACTTTATACTACATTATTCATCATGATAGTGAATTTTTAAAAAATGATTTGGCATAAAACATTTGTTTTATTGGCTTCTACTGTTATATAAACTTTTCACTCTACATACTCTTTATAAATTGTCAGTGGCGATACTGAAATGTATTATTGTTGAAAAACTAAATATTTCTGATCTTTCAAACTGAAACAATGAGCACTTTTATACATGAATTAAGGAAAGAAGTTTTCTGAAGTTTTCAATTCAACTTTCATTTCATTTGGGGACTATCTTTACTGTTTTCTCTTTCTGTACTATATTTAATATTTTTAAGAATCTGCATAAACCATAATTATATAATAATACTGTACACTTTAAGAAAACGTCAGAGCATTCTATTTTATGTATGGACTTGTCAAATTCATTTTTAAGAAAATTTTTAGACTTAGTGAATAACCTTTTTATAATGTTGTTTCCTTTTTAGAACTTCCTTTGAAAAAAATTTGAATTACTTTGAAAAATCACCAAAATACAATTATTATAATTTTTCTGCAAAATAGGACCAAGTATTGTAAATATGAGTGTGTTCATTTATTATTTTGATATAGGGGCGAATTCAAGGATTTATTGCCTTAAGGAAGTCAATGTAAACAATCAATTACCCTATATTTCATTTGTTAGATATAAAATGTAATTATATATTCATTTATCTAGTTAAGGAATTTTAATTTCTGAAGAATTGAATTAACTTTTTCAATGTATCTAATATTTCTTTATCATTATAAAAAGCACATTTAAATACATAAGTATTATAAAAATCTATTAATATTACTGAAGAGAAAATATAAATGTAATTGATTATCGTCAATTATAAGGTTCGTTGTAGTGCAAACGACATTAAAGGAACCGCAGAGGAAACAGATGTTTTACTGTAAATGAATTCTGTAACAATTCCTCTCGGCAGTAGTTTTTAAAATATAAAAGAAAGGAAACATAAAAATTGTAATATAAAGAGACGAGTGTAATAAAGAAATAAAACTATGTATTTCAAATTGGCACCCGAAAACTGCACTTAAAGTTTATTGCAGTTTTCCATTTAAGGGTCCTTTTTCCCCTTGGGATGTATGGGTGGTCCATATTTAATAAACATATTCTCCTTTTTTGTTTGTGTGTAGCCAATCAAGGGTTTTAGAGGGGAGATTTCTGACCTTTCCCTGGAAGACTAAAAATTACGCATTCTTTAATGACAAGAAAATAACCAATAGAAGAAATGGGAGGAGAGATGAAGACAATATAAAGGTTAAGGAGTTGAAGATGGAGTATTCAGATATTCAGAATTCAGAGAGATATGAATTGAATGAAAAAGACAAATCCTCTTGGCTTCCGAGATAGAATTCAGAGTGATATTCCCAGAGATTCACAGATAAATATGAATTGAAAGCCTCCGACGAGATATTATGAAGAGAAGCCTAACCTTACGATGAGATATAGGAGAAATAAAAAGTCTTAGATGAGATTTGACAACTACAAAAGTCCGCCGATGATAGAAAGAAAGGTACGGAGCAATGAAGCACAGGCCTGACCAAAAGAAGAGCCTAACAAAAGGGAAGCAACTGTACTGAACTACGAAGGGAAATGCACTACAAAGGGGGTGAGTCTTTTTAATCTTTTCTTCAGGACCCTGGCAACACAATGTTTTATGAATATGCTTTGATTGAATTTATATGTTGTTAAGACAATTAATCTAGAAATATAAATTGTAAATATTTAAATGTTAATAGTACAATAAAATTACATTATTATTATTATTATTATTATTATTGAAATTGTGTCATTCTCATATGTTCTCATTAAATATCCACTATTTCTAAGAACTTGGGTTAGCTCGGTGTTACTCATATATGCCGAGTTTAACCACAAGAAGATTAATTTTAATTAATAAAAATTAAAATCCCTTTTTTATCTGTTTATATGTACAATCATGAAATATTTATATTTAGGTAAAATTTTATTCAATATTTTAAAGCAATGCACTAAATTAAATATTTCATTTCTGATATTATTCCTTTTTTTGTTATATCACTCATTTTTTTTAATATTTCGTGAAAAGATATAAAAGAAATTGTAAGAATATATTTATCTAATGTATTTATGTATTTATCTATAATGGTATATCGTAATATTATATTTATATATGAAACAGATAATGTTACATCTTCGTATTAGATGAAGATGCATCATTATATGTACAATACTAAACTTGAAGAATTAAACAAAAAAAAAATAAAACAATCAGTGAAAATCATTACGTTTAACAAACAAGCTACTATACTTGAATTATATAAACAAAGAAAAAATATTTAATAAAATATGCATAAGCAAATGGTGCTTTATAGAATAAAAATATTTTAAAATATCTTCGTTAATGATAATATATTAGAAGAAAGAAGCACAAGGCAATCCATCTAAGAAAAACAGCAATTTATCAGAGCGCAAATATAATGTAAGCCTTCAAATTTTGTACGACTGATTTTTAAAAAGCTAAACACTAACATAAAATACTCGTTTGGCTATAATAAAAAGCAAGAATTTCTTTTTTTAAGGTGTATGAGATTTGAAAGCTAAGAGATGAACAAACCGTCAGGAGTGTAAATAATTATTTAAGCAGTTTCCACATGTGATGAATAATAGAAATTTGTCTTCAAACAAGAGAAGCTGTTCTCAATTTAAAAAACTCATTCTAACTGTAATGATAGAGTTTAGTCAGCAAGATATCTTAAAAGACCTTATATCTTTAATGATACTAATTACCTCAGTTCATTATCATATAGAATAGGATGTGGGCTAGTATGAAACGATCCGTTGTTTTTCTTGATTGGAAAGTAAATATTAAAGAACAAATACACTGTAAGTTCTTGTTTTACTTCTTTAGTCAAAAAATACTTTGGAAATTAAAGATTGATCAAATAATACAATTTGTAAGTGCAAAATGAGATTAAGGTATTCAGGATTAACTCAATGCATAGTTTTGAAATGGTTGGTATACAATAATGATCATTATATTTGTAAAACTTGTAGAAATTGAATTATTCTATTATCTATTTTTGCGATAGTAGTGTACGATAAAAAGTATATAGCTTTGTGGTATTTCTCAAAATACAGTAATGCATCAAATTTTCACTATGTGGATTCAAGCTCACAGCATACAATTTCATTCAATGTGTATAATTCTCTTACAAAGACCAAACATTGTCACTTTGAGCTTTTTAAAGTATGATGTAGATAGTTTTATTTTCGTGTTTATTTTAAAAAATTCGTGGGGTTCGAGATATTTCTTCCATTCTGCATTCTGCATAAAATATTTTACTTGATTCGCGATTATCTATAACAGTGTTTTACATTTTCATTCATTTAAATATTTATTCCGCATGTGATTATGTTAAAATAATTTAAACTAAATATCCATGAACTAATTTGTAGCACACATACATAAATTTGTGTCAATTTAATAAAAAAATTCCAAAGAAAAATAATTCTCATTCTAAATTAAATTAAATTAGGAAGCCAAAATAGTTCATAAAAATGCAGAATTAGTTTATTTCGAGTATACAATATTTTTCAAAGTTAACCAAATTGAGTTATTTTTATTATAATGCATTTTACATTTCTTTTGGTTTGATTGATGGTAAATATATTTGTAAATCAAAAGTTTTCTATATAAATAGAGTAGAAAATGCAATTGATTACCCTGGAAATCTGATAACACAGTATACTACATTAATATTTTTAACCTGAATAAATTGTTGTTATCTATAAAATAATATTAATGATATGTTATTTTAGATAAACTGTAAATATTTATTAAAACACGAGATCCATACGGAATATAAAGGAAAATGTTAATAGAATAAATATAGCATTCATGTACACACGTATTACAGTTTCACTTTAAATTTCTTTAAATGAAACGCGTGTATTACGTTGTAAAAATCATGAGTCACCATACATTTTCTAATTTACTTCTTGCAGAATTTCATCTCGAAACAAAAATGTACTAAAAGAAGTTTTTATTTCCTAATATTCGATTAGAATGATCCCGTTAATCAATTTTTATAACTAATTTTTAAAATGAAACGCTAACTTTGAATTGAATTTAAAACTGTTATATTTCTTAAATTCTTCTGAGTAACCAAAAAAAAGTGTTTCTATTTTAACGTTTTGTTTAAAATTAATTACAAAAAATTATTAACATAGTTAATATAGGTTAATTAACTATAGTTAAAATATTTTTTTCAAACATAATTTTCATTAAAATATCTGTGCGATTAAAGCTAAAATATGTATAATATATATGTAAACTAAATTTTTAAACATACATTTTTTTACATTTTTTATATACATCTGCTTTTTTGATTTGCATTCTTCGTTAAATATGTTATATTCTAAATATATATCAAATATTTCGTAAAAAGTATCATAAAAAAATATTTTGTTTCATACGTTTGTGTCCCTATGTTATAGAATGTTTATTTAATTACTTTTAATATACAATTAATGAAAATAAATATAGCGACAATGTTTAATATTTATTTGCAATAATTTTTGCAACCACTAAAGAAACAGTTTGGTTTTGTTGACAACTTAATGAAAGGCAAATTATTTTTATAATTTACTATACCATTTATTTTATGAGAATTATTTAGAAATTTAATGAAAGATTTTAAAATATTTTTAGTAAATTACATCTATTTTTTATAAGAATTCTTTATAACTCATAATATAAATCATGTAATATTGAATGGTAATTAAAAATTTGATTTCTTATAATTTTCTCTAATCATAAAAATTCATATTGAAATAATATATAAGAATAGTAATATATTTCAACAAATAGTATTTTAATTTTTAAGTCAAATATTTCAAATTCTCTATGTTGTCATATTATTCTGCATTGAGGATTACGAGTTGTTATACAGGATTTAATTAAATTTTATGAACATATATCAAAAATGTTGAATAAGACAATCAATAAAAACCTCTCCATTAGGAAATGTTCTTTATTTTATTATGCACATTTTATGATACTAGAATTTTAACTTACCTTTTGAATTAAATATAAAATATCTTGTTTATAAATGGAAGGAAAAATTTTGAAATATCCAGCTGGGATAATAAATTTCTTTATAAAGAACTTAATGTTTGACTGAGACTAATGAATCTAATTAATTAAATATATTAAATAGATCTATTCTAAGACTTGAAAAAGGAGAAATAACTCATATAAATGTATTAGTAGTATGTCGTTTTAGATGAGATTTTGTTTTTAGTTTAAGCTGGAAAAGTTACTTGAGCTGCTTAATTAAATTTTTGGACTCATTTTAATAAATATTTAATTAAAATTTCAATACATTTTTCGATTAAAATAAAGGCTTAATGTTTTGTCAATATACGTTGTTAATATAATTAAATTTAATATCTTTATTTAAATATATAATTATTATTACATATAATTTAAATTGCAATTTATAGCTTTTGCAATTAAACTAAAGCAAATTTCCCTTTTGCTATTCAAAATATTTTTCACATAATAGCTTAATTTTTTTGAATATCGTTAATGAAACATATAACTAAAGCGGTAATCCATGAAGTTTTTGAAATTTGGCTGAAACAGTTTAACATTTTCATGTTTTAAATTTCTTTGAAATGTAGCACCTCTTTTCTATACTGATGTTGATGCCTTTCTTCAATACATGAATAAAATCAAATAGAACATTTTTATAATAACATTTCTAATAATACCAAAATTTTCATACTAATTTTATTTATTTTAAATGCTTAAAATAACTATTAGCATTAAAATTCTATTAGTTTTAATGTTAGATAAAATGGAGTTTTGTAAGTAAATCCCTACTTTTATTTTTATCAGATTTGAACTCCTTACTCTATATTCAATGCAAAATATATACAGAGGTATTACATTTCGATTTAAAAGAAACATTACTTAATGTTATTTTTATTATTTTTTAAATTAAAAAACTAACTCTTTCTAATAATGATAGAATTTGATGAAATATTAGGAATGATGTTAATAATAATATTTTAAGACATTTTTGAGTAATCTTACAAATTTGAATACAATGAATTAGATTATTTTTTAATATAGTAGACGTTTGGCTATTTTAGGAAATCATAAAATGCAGTGAGTTTTATAATTGGTTTCATTTCGGATAAAAATTTACTATTATTATTTTTAACAACAAAATTTTTAAATCTCATTTTTATTCATATGTATATTGTAGGGATGCTGGCTTTGAAATGGATACCTGTTTTATGAAAAAAATTACAGCTATATATATTTCTCATATTTTCTTCGTGGAAATAATTTCAGAAATTAAGAGTATTCAAAATATGAATTACTGAATCTCAACATTTGAAAAACAGCATAATGTCATTATTAAGTGTAGCCTGCTACATAAAGCATTTCATTACAGATTTTTTAGAAACGAATAAATCTAAAATGTTTCCCATTGTAAATATGAATTAGTAATTTATCCTTCAGTTTATGATTTATATATTTTTTTCATTGCATTTGAAACAAATGTGTACAGTAGAAAAATAATACAAAAAATGTTAATCCGTAGTGTCATTTAAACAGTAGAATTATTTAAATCTTAATTATAATTTTTGCAAATCGCATTCATGCCGTCTCTATATTATTTTAACAATTGATAATTTTATTTATAATATTTACCTAATAGAAATGAAATAATAAATCTTCAAATTGTATAATTAAATGCATAAAGTTATTTTCAGTTGAAAAAAAATTAAATTATAGATAATTACATTTCATGTTACATTTGAAACAGACATTCAATTTTTCATTTATATAGAGTTCATGGTTTGAATTCAGAAATTTGGATTATGAATATTTGCATAATATATTTAAAATAAGATTACAAATGCTATAATAAAGCAGAAAATCACATTCTTATGAAATAAATTAAGTAAATAGGAGAATCATATCTAAATTAATTTATTTACATTATTTAACTCTAATAGTGTTATGATTTTATTTAAAATATATTTAAATTTTTATTTCCTTCTTGTAAATTTTAATGAGATTTTGTGTTTGGTAAAATATAAACAGATAGCTAAAATTTCCATGAAAGTAACAACTTAATTTTTAAGTATTTATTTTCTTTAGTAGTATTATAGTAGATTCTGAGTAAATTTAGGGAAAAATGCAGTTTTGTAAAGAAGTTCTTATTTACATGAATTATTTTACAAATTCTTACAGTAATGAAATTTAAACTGAATTAAACATCAATAAAACAGTATTATACAGTCAAATTTATAAAAAAAATAATTTGAAACTTAAAAAAATTAGTTATAATGTTATCATTTACTTCCATCTTCTTTTAATGGCAAAAAGTACTATCAATTAATATACTATTTTACAAATTATATTAGTTTCTTAAATTTTTATATATTTATCACGAATTTGTATTAAAATATGATTTTATAAAATGGTCAAAAATTGAAATTATAATCTCTATTTTTTCTATGAATATGATTATTTATAATTCAAATATTCTCAGACTGAATTGATCTCATTAAAAAAAAAGCTTAAATATGATTGAAAATAAATAATGATCTTATTTTTTCAAGTGTACAGAAAATCTTAAGTATACTTTTAAGATTTAAAGAACACAAATTATTAAAAATATAAATTTAGATATTAACACTATACTTAAAATCAATTATTTTTTTATTGATTATTTAATAATAGTTTCATAAAAACAGTTCTTTTCCCTACGCATTACTGAAGGAATGTTTTAATAAAATTCTATTCAGGAATTACAGAAAATACACTATGAGAGTAATGTTAGTTTTCCTCAATATCCTTGCCTCTAATCTGTAAACATTCAGAATCTTGGCTTCTGTATTACATAAAAATATACGAATATTATATTAAACTATAGCAAGTGGTAGTTAACACGCATGAAGAGATTGCACACGATAAAACTAAAAATATATTTATTAAAAACGAAGATACAATCTCTTTTGAGGAATATGGAAGCTCGACTGGCTCGTTTTCCTTGTATGCTGGCTTGTTTGATGAACTGCAGTGAGCTGTTTATATTGCTTTCTTAGTCACACGCAGAAGGGGCTTATGACGCACGTGTTGTCGACAACAAAATCAGCATACGCTCTTCCTTTCTGCGGCCACACTACTTCCCTTTCAGTACTGTTGTAATTGACGAACTCCGTCACTTGATTTAACAAGGAGACGAAACCTGAAGCGCCGACCAGAAAGAGTTGTAACTCTTGGCTCTGACGAGGGAGCTGGAACAGGTAATGAAGGTGATGGTGGAACATAGATATGGGAATACGCTGGTTTCATGCGGTTTATGAAAACAGCCACTTTCTGGCCTTTGACCAGCAGAACGAAAAATTTCACGTCTATAAACAACAGGGAATCGGACGTCATATGATTGCTGTAGTGAGTGTCGAACACCATCCTGGTGGACGAAAACTTGTGAGCTCGACATGAGAACGTAGTGGATAAAGGTAGCTTTGGTACCGTGACGAGAGGCTGAAACTGGGCGTAGGGTGCGGATGTGGTCATGAAGTTGCTAGAAAAAAAAGAAAGCTGGAACGGAAAAGTCTTTAGAGGTGGTGTGGAAAACTTCACCTGGAAGTCTGATTGGTGTTACGTATATCAGCTCAGTGGATGAGGCATGAAGGTCATCTTTCACTCTACACCGAATTCCAAGGAAAACTGATGGAAGGACCGAAGCCCAATCAGCTGCTGCATGATATTTAATAGAATCTTTCAACTGGCTATGGAGCCTCTCTACGATACCATTTGAAGAAGAATGGTAGGCTGTTGTGTGGATCTTAAAGATTCCGAGACGTTTAGAAAATGAATACCATTCACTCTCGAATTGAAACCTCTCTCGGGGAAAATAGAAGCTCGACTGGCTCGTTCCCCTTGTCAGATAGCTGGCTTGTTAGATGAACTGCAGCAAGCTGCTTGTATTGCTTTCTTGGGCATATTTAGGAGGAGGAGCTTATGACGAGCGTGTTGTTGGCAGCAAAATCTGCATACGTGCTTCCGCACTGCTGTCACAAGACATTTATTTTTTAAGAAAAATATAAATATTAGAGAAATAATCAACACAACCAATTTCGTGAAATGAGTTTTATAAATCAATATCCGAATGTAACATTTTACACATGAAAAGTACACAATATCTGTTATTTTACCTTACTATAAAGCTTATAAACTTATAAAAATAATCATGTGTTTTAGTTTTTTTTCAATATTTTTACTCCGTGATAATATTTCGATACACCCCACCTTTAACTGTTTACTTTATTTAAATTTGAAAACATTTATAATCCTGTGTATATGAAATAGGGTTACATTATAATGTGGACAAGAAAAAATCATCCTTATTAAAAAAAATAAATAAATAAATAAAATCTGTAGAAACATTTCAAAAACTGTTATAAACACATATGACAAAAAATTGAGTTGGTAAAAACATTATTTTGGTTAGTGTGATGTAAAACAAAAATATTCAATACTAAAAAAGAAGTTTAAATAGGTTTACTTAAATAGTAAAATATCTTCCAATTTATTAGCTGTCATTTTGCCATCCTTCTGGTAAATTTATTATTCCATGCTCTTACAATTTCTTGTACCTTTCATCATAAAACTTAACCTACTGGAATTTGAGGTCACCTTTTTAAAAATTTTCAATTTAAATGAATGAAATTACTTAATGAATTAAATAAAATTTAAATAAATAAAACAATCAATTAAGGAAAATTTTCAATTTAAAAGTTTTGCAACTTCGAATAACATAGCAATCTATGTGAGATGATTTCCCAAACAAGTTTAAGAAATTTTGAAAGCATTGCTAAGGATATGTGAGACCTTACATGATCATGGTATTACACGACTTCCTTGCAATTCGTAAACTCTAATTCCTTCTAACTTTTTAAACAATTGACATTAAGCATCTGAGTTGATTATTAGGTTACTTGTGAGTAATTCAAAATACAAAAATTCCTTTTAAATCCTATCGAATTGAGAGCAAATGTTTTTACTGGTGCAACTTGTTTACAATATGGTTTGAGCTGGTTTCCTTTCATTATAAAATTTATCTCACAAATATTGAACGTTGTATCAAATGAAATATTTCAACTCATGCGCAGTCTGCATTTAGAAATTCTTAAGAAGCTGCACGACATTCTACATATTTTTACTGTTGTGCATTCTTTTGTGTATATATTTGATGATTAAATTCAATTAGGCGTGCCTTTGGCCATCATCAACTTCAACTGGTACCTAGAATGTTGATAATCTTTCATTGAAAATTCTCCAGAACGAAAGTTTTAAGCGAATTCCCGCAAATGATTTTTTTTGAACAATTGATTCCATAAACTTCAAATATCTTTCAGAAAGGCAAATCACTTTCCCGTGTCTATGGAAAAAGTAAAACTCTTTAAAAACTCTTTTCTTTTTCTTTTTTTTTGTTTTATATGATAACTCTGACTGTAAACTGACATTTGTAAGCACAATTTCATGGAATTAGTCTTTGCAGCAACCTAAATGTATGGATAACTAAATCGTAAGATAAAAAAATTCTAACATTCCAAAAGAATAATTAAACAAACATTTTATTTACTGAAGTAAACCAAAATTACTTTGTAGCCAAATTATTTTAATTTCATGAGTAAAAAATAAGATGATATACTATGAATCGAGAATATATAACAGTAATGTATTAGCTTAATGAATGATACTATTAGTACTTATTTTTACGATGATTTTATAATGATGAATTAATCACATTAAATAATTTGTAGTAACTATTTATTTTTTAAAGGAATAAATTAGGAGCATCAGCTTGCAGAAAAATAAAATTTAAGTGATAGAGTTTATTTAACACTATGGAATACAAAATAAAGTATATATTTATATAAAATCCTTATTTATTTCCTTTTCAAGTATATAATAAAATTGACAGACATTATACTATGTGTAAAATGTGTCGTTTTTGGTTTATGTAACCACACAAAGCATAAATTCATTTGAACTTTCATTAAATTTTTTTCTAATAAATCATCATACATATTTAACTAAAACATAATTTCAGAAGAAAATATTTCATTCTCAAAATTTACAAATATTAGTTTTTTTCAAAAACAATTATTTATTACATATTCTTTGTTAAAGCGGTTTTCCATTTTTTGATTTTGAATTACGTTTTACAATGAATAATTTTAGGAGAAAAATTTATTGAAATATGTAGATTACTTTTTAAAAAGTTAGCAAAACAAAATAGCGTTTTCCTTAAAAAAAGTGAAGAAATACATTTTTAATCTATTAAATGTATTTAATAACTTCTAGAATTTTAAATTATTCTAATATAATTATATTAATAAAATGTATAAGCTATAAATGATTTTATCGTAGATGAAAAGTATTATTTTATTATTAGTTTCAGATAGAAATTATATTAATACTCTAATCAAATTAATGAATTTAAAGACAAAGTTAAAATTTAATTAATGTGATTTGTTTCAAAATATCATTAAAGATCATAAAATAACAAGATAACTAATCAGTTTTATTTTAGATTCAATTGTAAAGAATAATATACAACAAGAATGATTTTAATTTATTATAAGTGCGAGTTCTTAAGATCATTCTATTCGAAACATGACCATTAACTAATCCTTAATGTGTTTTATTCAAAATACATTCTTAAATGTAGTTACTTATTCGTATATGATTGACTGAGTAAAATGATTATGTATTTCAAGAAAAAATACTTGGTGATTTCAGTATGTGAAAAATTTTTCCTTCTAAAAATACAACAAGATTATTTTTAAGTTTCTACATATTGTAGACAGACATATCCGACACATATGACCAAAAAAGTATTTATCATTTTTACAAATAATTTATATTAAAATTTTATCAAAAATGTCTATAATTATTCACATTTAAACTTTATCTTATTCAGTTGCTTTTGCAATATTCTTATTGCCTTTTAATTAATTAAAATATCTTAAAACCAAGGCACGTGCACAATGCAAATTCAAAAATCCACAAAACTTAAAAACCCTTTTAACATAGATCAATGATTTCTCTTCAAACATATAAATATCAAAAAATGAATTTTTGATATAAAATATATGAGCAACGCTTTTAATAATTTTATTTTAGGAACTGGTAAATAAATTAATTCAAATGAATCAAAAACCACATAAAAAGATGAATAAGTATGAAAATAATAATAAATGTATCAACATAATCATAAAAAATTATTTAAAAAACTTTTAAAAAATACACAGAAAGCTCTGTTGCAAATTATGAGTTTTATTTCGTAATTATTTTAATTGCTTATTTATTTTGAATAGAGAAAACAATGTATATAAGTCAATAAACCAATAAAGAGTAAAAAAATTATTTTTTGAATAAAATATACTTTATTGATATTATAAATATGAAAGAAAGCAAACTTTTATTTGGATGTGTTAAGTTAAAAATAAGTAGAACCGAATATAATGTTTTAGTTTAACAGTTTACCTTAATTAGGTGATAAAATTCTATAATATACATCAGTTAATTACTATTATGTTAAGAAAGGCAGGAAACAAATCTTTAATTTTAAGCCTGCGATTAATACAATGAATATTTGCAGAATTACAACTTTCAAAATATTCTTTTGTAAAAGGCCTTATTAAGTTTTTTTTTTTATTTAGGAAGACACAATAAATTGTTTTAGTTTTCGATATTTTTGTATGATCGTTTTAGATGTTGTCTGATTTTAGAAGTAATTATAAATTCTTGCAATTATTTTCATTAGACATTTATTTTCCTTTTTTGCATTTTATATTTTTATATTGATTTATTTGTGTTTTATATTTTACTATTAAATTAAAAAGTTGTTTATGAACTGAGGAGCAAAAAATGTAATTAACTTTTAAAAATATGCCAAACTCTAATGATTTTTCAAAAAAGTTTTAATATTTAAAATATATTTCAATAAAGAAGACACGTTTTTCAAAACTGCCTAGAGCAATTTATTTCCTAAAAGATATATATTGGTGAATATAAAATTATAAAGACAGTTATTGATAAAAGTAAATTGTACATAGACACTAAAATAACGTTCGTGAAATATGCTTGGAGATAAAATATACTAGTTTCTGTTACCAGATTTTATTTCGTGAAGTTATTCTAAATTTCGGTAAAGACGTACTCATTTTCTTAAAATTGCATAAACACATTATGCTTTTCTCAGAATACTAATATTATTGTTTTAATATTAATATGATAACTCCTATTAGAATGAATTTTCACCAAAAGGTATAAAAGAGCATTCAATATTAATCACATGCCTTATGTAAAAATTGTAAAAACAAAATTTGTTTAGAAATGATGAATGAAAAAAATACATTGATGATTTATTACATTTGACAATGTTTTACGATTCTAAGCATTTTTACAAACGTGGCTGATATATTTAAGTTAAATTAATATGATGCTATTTGGTAATTAATTATTAAAACACAATAATTTATAAATGTATTTAAATATATGATTAATAAAATTTTATCAACTACATTTATTATATATACATAAATTCAATGACAGATCTCACAGTAAAGTAAAATCAGTGTATTTTAAAAACACAGATTAAAGTATTTTCTTACATTTATATAACATGTGTGGAATGCTTTGGGGAAACGCATTGCAGCACGATTGCACCCATCGGGGAACACGCAGCAACAGAAACAGATGCTGATTAAGAAATGGGCAATCTTACCGCAAGAACAGCTGGAAAATATGGTTTTGAGTATGGGGAGATGGTGCGGAGCAACCATTGTAGCAAGGAGAGTGTATATCCCATACTAAGGAACATCTATTTGTTATTGTTCCTCTTGGATAGATGATCTTGTGCAGGGATACTGTGAGTTCAATAAAGCCAACTTTTGTTTGATTCCATACTGTATGTATTGTATTCATTTTTGTGCAGCTTTGCTTTCATTGTACTTTAAATACAAAATGATGTGTCTTATGTCTGAATTTCATGTCCCTTAGATAATTTCTCGAGGATTTGTGGCAGAAAAAAATCTTGTTGCTAAAGTTTTGCACACCAGTGTATAGTAAGCTTGCGTATATAAAAATACAAAAAATTAGAAATACTCAACTTTTTTTAGTAGGTATTTTAAAATGCATAACATCTCTACTTATTTTGAAAGTCATATATTGTATATGCAATTATCTAATAAATTTGTAAATTCTGTTTAATTTTGATTTTACTCTTCTACACAATTCGGATACTAAAAAAATCCACATTTTTAAATACAAAAGCATAAAGTAACCTTGAAATTAGTTACTATACTCTATTTGAAATCTGATATTTTAAAGTTCAAAAAGATATATTGTTTTTAAGTATTTTTTTATTTAAATGTTGTGGGTGAGACCTGGGTTCGAATCCTGGCTCGGGCATGGATGTACTTTCTCTCTCTCTTTCTTGTCTTTGTCCTTTCTTTGTGTGTGAATGGTTGCCTACCCTATAAACGGGTACCTATGGCACGTGTGTACTGAAGAAGTCGGACTCCACACCAAACATGGTTCAGTTGGAAAAGTGGAGCAGCGCACCCCATATTGCAAGCCTGGATGGCACACGACAACAACAACAACAATTAAATGTGTTATTGTACAAAATGTTAAATGTGAATTAGAATGTCCGCTTCATCAGTGCCTTATAAAAATCATGGAAATTTTAAGCATGTAGTTTAAAAAATCAAACAATTTTTTTTTAAATCATAAGCTATTATTTTTTTAAAGCGCGTATTTTGAAAAGTCATAAAAAACTAAACAAATGAAATAAGCTAACTTTTTATTTTAATAGCAAGTTTTCAAATATAAAAATACAGCAAGCATATTTCACAGCAAAATGTTTCCAGGTAGTACATTGAGCTACATAATTTTATTTAAGATAAAATATCATAAACAGAAAAAATGTTTTTTTATATACATTTTAATAGTTAAAAAGAATTTGTAACTTTATTCAACATTGTGGTTCATTATTTTTATAAGAATTTGACAACAAAATCATAATGTACTTATTTAAACGATTAGGAAAGAAATCAACTCATTTCTTTATAAAATGTATGTTTTGAGATAAATTTACTTTTATTATAAATTTTAATATTTCTTAGATGAACAATTTGTGATATTGTTTTAAAGTAATTTACTTAATAAGAAAATTAAGTATAAAGTTACATTTTTAAAGCTTACTAAGAGCACTAAATTCTTCGATGCAAAATATCTTATAATGTTTTTGAAATAATTTTTCTATGTTTATTATAAAATTGAAAATAAATGTTAATGTTCATTTCACACACACATAAAATTGAAACTAAAAACTTAAAAGACTGTTTTATAAAACATTAATTAAAATCGAAGATTCCATTAAGTAATCTGTTTAAGAGTTATGTTTTCTGTTCAATTGAATGTTTAGTACAAATTATTTAAATTAGGATGTAAAATATTTTAAATTAAATTTTATGATCTTTAGAAATTATAAAAATATAGAAAATAATACATTCTAAGACACAAATTCTGAATTGAAAATGTACAATAAAAACTAAGGAATATTATATTAAGCATTTTTTTATATTGTAGAAATTCATGCTTTTTCATAAAATGTGATTAAACTTCTTAAAATAATTTTGAGATGTTTAATCAGACATCCCTACCCACATCCCCATACACATATTTTTTTAAATATAATATATAATATAAAATAAAAAATAATTAAAAAATAACCAAATATTTTTATCCTATTACTTTTATTTTTATTCGTAAATATTAAATCTGGATCTGTAGTTAGTTTTAAGAAAAAATTTAGTACATTCAATAACGCTTGTTAAAAAAAGATCAGGAGTAATTAAAAAAATAGGTAGAGATTTACTTCTGCCAAGTTGTGCATGTTTTTCACATTACGTTAACAAAACACTCTATAAATACGATAAAAACCAGCAAATGATAAGTTGATTTTGTAGCTATCATATTTATCAGTTGTTTCGAATATTTATCATCAATATAAGCAGAATATGATTGAAATTAACATCATTAAAATTTAAAGTATTTGAATTAGAAATACATTATACACAGTCTAGTTACATTTATGTGACCACCTATCATAAGCCAGAATTACTACTTCTCGCATAGCGTACTGATGAGCGGCGAACGGGAAGAGAGTCAATTATGTTCCTGAAGGTGTTCTCTGGGATATGAGCCATGCGGGCTCCAGTGTCATGGCCATCTGCACTAGAGTATGCGGATGAGCTTTCATACCCCAACAAGCCGTTCGAGATGGTCTAACACATTCTCGAATGTTTTTAAGTCAGGTGAAACGGTAAACTCATATTGGTGTTTTTCAAACCACGCACATTGCTAGCTGTACGATACCTCACATTGTTCTGCTGGTAGATGTCATTATTTTGAAAGAAAATGAACGTATTGGGATGGACGTGGTCTACAGGGACAGATGAGTATATGTATCGATCCATCGTGCCTTTCAAAACGATAAGTGAATACACAGAATGCAAGGTAAACATTCTCTTGACTATAACTCTCCATCCTGGAATGTCCCAACAATGGCTGTTCATTTTTTTTCATAGCTTTCACGTCATACAGTCCGACTTTTTTCTGTCTTATGGAGCATAAAACGTGATTTAAAAGAAAAGCCTTCTCCCGCAGACTCAAAGGATGTCCAGCTGTGCTACCCGTGAACTAATTCCAGCCTTCGTCGTCAATCAACAGCTGTTAGCATAGGTGCGTGAACTAGGTCTCCTTCAGAATTCAAAGCGCAGCTACTTTCATTGAACAGTAGTTTTGGAAACGATATTGTTAATAGTCCCTGTTCATCTGGGTGGTCAATTGCTAGACTGTGGTATGTATATTTGTCCAAACGCATCTCCATGGTCGTTGTTCACCTTGTCATCTATGGCATATGGGGTACAATATATACCGAGTCATTGATTAAAGGCATTCCCATTTTGTCATTTAACAGATACTCTTTTATCACTCGCAGACTTTGCCCTTTCGAAAATATTTCCCCTTTGGACAGAAAGCCAATAAACATGCATTTTTGTGCTTCGGATAAATTACTCCGTTTCTACCCTACGGCTACGCTTGCAATGTTTAACCCTCTCAATCCTTTCATTTGCGTTCGACTGCACTGTGCTGCCACTGGCCTTCTGTGATTGGTTGTTTAACGTTGACATCGAAAGTGCGTGGTATCATATTAATGTAATTTGAGTCTTTCTTATTTTTGTTTATAATTAATATAAAACAAATAAAGAAAATTTAAATGATATGATGTTTGGAATGTATCTGTTATAATGAGAATGGTGCAAAACATTAAAATGATAATTATGTTATAAAATAGCTTATAAAGCATTTTGATATTTCCTATCAGCTTGATATTTCAGAATTAGTTTGAAACATTAATAATCAGCATAAATATACTTTATTTCCTTATAAGTCAAATAAGAAGAATATGTTTTGAATGTCTGCTTTTAATATATCTTTCGTTTTTAAACATTTTTACATATTTTTTACATTTTTTGATAGCTAATATGTAACTATCATTTGATTAATGAATAAAAGTAAGTTTTTTGTAATGTAAGTTTCCACAATCATTTCTGCAAATTATGCAAGCATGGAATTGTCTTACATAGAATTTTCAATTATCCTTTTCCTTAACCTAGAGTGCACAAATGTAATATTATATTTTATGCAATGATATTAATTTGTGACACCTATATCTGCAAATTTAACATCATACTGTTAAGTTTATATTCAAAAGAAACTAGATTATATAAGCAAAGCATTTTTTTAGATATTATCTGATCATAAATGTAATTTATTTTTGAGTAACTGAAAGGCATAAAATTAATTACATTTATCACCTCACTAAATCATTCATTTCATTTATTACTTTATTTTCCAGTTTTGCATGAATTTCGTTCAAAACAAAATTAAAGGAGTTTTATAAATGGTAAAATTTTGAAAATACCCTATTGTAATTAGATCATAACCAGTTGTCAATTGCGTATTTGATTTCATGATGTAAAAATATTCTTTTGAAGGAGTAAATATAAAGTAAACAAATCATTGGTATTTGTATTAGAGAATAGTTTTCCTCTAGGAATTGCCTTTCAGACCATCATGTTATATAAATTGGAAAACTCAGAAATTAATATTGATTTATATGAATTAAACTTTCGTTCTTTTTAAAAGTTCCTAGCACACTTTTCATTATTAAAGCAAATATAAGTGAAGTGAAAAAATAACAGTAAAATGAACTAACTAAAAGGAATATAAAGTGCATGATTGTAAATAAAAAAAACATATAAATGACAGGAAGCAAATGTGTTAATAATGTATTTTCTGAACATTTGACTGAATTTTTATGTATGCCAAATTTATTAGTAAACATTTTTAAATTTTCGATGAATTTTAAATACAGTTGTAGCATTATATTAATTAATAAATTAGTTTGATGTCAAATTAAACAGCATTTGGAAAATATTTTTCCTGAAAGAAATTCACATAAAATACAATAAGAAGCATATAAGAGGATTCCTGATGAGGTCCATTCAGTGCATTGTGTTACTTGTATGTTTCTTATCATGATTTTTATTTGACTTTGTAATATCTCAAAATATTCTATTTTATTTTTTGCGCAAAAAATTGAATCCAAACTTTGCGTAACTGGATCTAAGTATTAACATCATTTATAAGTTTTTAAATGTTTGAGTATCCACACAACGTTGTTGGAAATATTTTGTATTAAAAATTTGTTGATGTTAGAATAATTATAATTGAGGAGTTTTTCTTATGTAGGAGAAAAAAAATAATTTTCTCTTCTAAAATGGATACTAATATATCTTAAAAATTTAGATTTAAATCATCTTAAATATAAATACAAGTATTTCTGATAAGGACACATTATTCAAAAGATTTGTTTAGAAATATTTTTTTCAAAATTTGAAACATATTAGTTTCATATAAGATAAAATGAGGTAAATATAATATAATAAATATTAGCATTCAAAAACAGTTTTCTATAGAATTATAGGCAACAATAATAAGAAACATATATGAAACACTGTTTTAAATTTAAATGTGCGTTTTTCAATAGGAACTTCACTTCATATTTATAACTAATAATTAAATCTTATAAGAAGTTAAGACTTGTGAAATCCCTTTTAATTTTTAAGAGAATATTTTAAGACATTTTAGTGCAAATTTCACAGTGGTGTATTTTTATAGAACTTAGAATCTCTTAAGAAATAATTGAAAAAGTAGTTATATATATTAAATAATATTACCTTAGTACTACTTTTTTGGTTGGCATTTTAATTTATTATCACTGTTATTGCAAGGATCTCTTAAAATAATAAATATTACGATGAAAATTACATGCCAGTTTTATAATAAAGTATTTTAGGTGTTGAAGATCAGCATTAAAGATAAAAAATTATTAAATATTTCTAAGTGGCACATCACACAATTTTCTTTTTATGATTTGACATTTAAGATCTAATAACCCTAAAAATTATTATTTTTTATTAAAATAAACA
>JAPDSC010011041.1:0-23661 GCA_026290005.1 Latrodectus geometricus | reverse complement strand
TTCTCTCAGCAGGACTGCATTTGGCTTATTCAGCTGGGAAATCCTCTACCTGCCAGTTGTGAGCCCTATGTTCCACACAATGTTTTATAACAACTTAGACATTTTATCTTCATATTTATATAATTATTTTTTTATCCCATTTTTAGAAATTTTAAAATATTAATGAGGAGTAACTCGAGAAATTTAGGTCTAGTTTTTAGAGAAAAATGTGGCTAGTCGTTTATGGGATTAATGTTCAATATGTTTTGCACCACAAAGTCTGATCTACAGATCTATTAAAAATTAATCTAAAGAGGTGTGGAATGCTTGAAAATTATCTTGAGCTGTGATTTTATATAAATATTGAAATTGGAAATCGTGATCGAAATTTTAATATTTTTCCTGTCTGTCGTATTAGTTCTGAAACATGCTCTATGATTGTACAAAGTAATTTTTACAAAATTGGAAATAACCCCAATAATTATCTTATCTCCAAATAGTAATTTACTTAACAAAATGTGTGTGATATATGATCAAAATTAATAAAAACAAAAGCGTACATGCAGTAAACAATTTACATAAATTTAAAGCAATTATGAATCATGTTTTCGAGGAATCTGTAGGTAATTATAGTTCCATTGAAAAGTGGAAGTAGCTCTCTCAATAGTATCCTAACTAAAAATGAATGATCACAGATAATGAACAACAGTGCAATCTATTAAAACTTTTTCTTCATACTTCCAATCTGAACTCTTTATAGAGTTCACTAATAAAAGTTTTAAAATGAAGACTAACACTAATAATCAAATAATTTAAGTCAATAATTACTATAAAAGAAAAACTGAAATTATATTTACAAATAAAGAACAGCATCATAAAATTCGAAAATACATAAAAATGAATTTATTAGACAAATTATTAATCTATAAAGATTCAAAAGATAGATTACTCTTTACTTGATAATATTATAAAAAATTTTGAAATAGTCTATAAAATTGTAAAAATGTTTATTATTCAAATGTTTTGTATGTAGTTTTGAATGGAAAATTTGTATGTAACAAAGAAGTAAAGAAAGATTAATAAATTAATTTACTGAAAATATTAGCTTTAATATAAATTGTAAACTTCTTGCAAGTTTAGAGACTAATTCAGAATTTTTTTTTATTATTAAAGTCAAACATTAAGTTCAAAATAAAGCTCAAGAAAGTTTATTTTTATGTTTCTAATGTAAGCCTTATCAATTCTACCTAACTTTCAAAGTAATTTATTCTCAGTGTTGTCTTCATTTTCTTTTAATTTACTTTGGGGATGATGGTTTTTCATAGAATGAGCAGTTTTAAGTGTAAGGGTTGCTACTGCATCTATTTATGCCACAATTGCTTCATAAACAAAGTGTGATTTATCATTCTTGTCTACAATGATCTGTTCAATCCATTATCAATAATTTTGGCAAATTTCACGGGGTAAATCCTTTTCCCATGACCTGAATTTTAAAAAAATGCTTTGGTATCATCGGCTCATCCTTTTCATAGTTAACATGGGTCAAAGGATGTCTAGGCTGAGGATGACTTCTTCTTTCACAAGCAAAGTTGAAATATCTTCATACTTAAGTAGAGCTTTACCATGTTGATTTTCTTCAAGCAATCTTTTGTAGATTTCATAAGTTGTTCATAGAAACCTCCCAACCATGCTGCCCACTCTATTATGTTTTTTTTTTAAACTGTTCTTTCTTTTGTGATGAAATTCAGGAATTTGTCATAGAAAATTATTGCGAAGATCAACTTCTTTTTAAGACTTTTAAAATATTCTAGCGTTGTTAAAATAAATCCATATAAAGTTACTTATTTTGGCAAAAAATCTGAAAGCTCTCAAGAAAGAATTAGTTGACAGATCAGAAGTCAGTTCGAAGTGTACAGGTTTTGTTACATCGCAAGTGAGCATGATAATGTAAAATTTTTGGTTACATTTCGCTTCTTTGATACAAACAGATGTCCATCACAACCCAAACTGCATACTACAATTGAGTCTGTCTATGGGAAGAAGTGCTGTTATTTGGATTGTTAGTTTTAACAAATACTTCTTGCAAATAAAAAAATTTCCTGATGATGCTCTTCACCAATTGATATCCTGTAAAAATCAAGTGACAAGCTTCAATTCTAGCCAAGATGCAGGTTTCACCACCATGCATGGTTTCATAATGTTCTTAATGAACAATTAAAGTGGTCAACCACAGAAATGTTTAGATAAGATGATTGGATGTTTGTCTTTGATAGACAAATCACAGAATTTTAATTTTCTTCTAAGTCATAAGAAATTAATATCATCCATATAAAGCACATAATTAGCTATAGGGAATCCTGAAAAATTCTCCTTTTATTAGCGATTTGCACTCTTCTCTGAACCATGTCTCTTGTTCTGTTCCAATTGAAAAATTTCCATTGTCTACCAGTTCTGCTGCTTAGGAGCCTTGAATACTATCTTTTTTTATGACAAATCTATTTACTCAAGCAGTAATGTGCACCAGTTTTTCAAAACTATTATATTTGTTCTAATCTGTCAGATATGTCAGCTCTTCAACTAGACATTCATATTGTGGAGGGCCTAGTAGATTAGCTTTCTTTTTGTAGTCTAGATCATCTACTTCTTCCTCAATGTTTTGAGGTTGTGGCCAGTACTCTTCATGTTATTGTAGTCATTCTTCTTCCTTGCAGACAAGAAAGATTTTTAAGTAATTGTGGAATTTTAGCTTCTAGAAATGATGTCAGTGGGGTTTGTTGATACTGGTTAGTGATACAAACTCTATGGTCAATTTTATTTCCAATAAATGATTTAAATTTTTAAGCAACTCCTTAAATCCACAAATAGGCAATTTTTGAATCTGTCAAATAATAAGGTAGATCAAATTTCAGAGCCTTAAAAATGTTACTGCTGAGTTTAGCTGACAAGAAAGGCTGCCATAAATTACAATTTTGGCAAGATCAAGGTTTTAGACAAAGCTATACTGTTTTTAGAAACAACTAAAAATGTTTTGATCAGATGTTACATGTAAGTAATGAACTCATCTCTCAATGTTACTTCATACTAGAGTCGGCAAAAAGTATAAAGACTTTTGAAATTATCGATTGGAATTGCAGTAAAATAATAGTGGGTACAGAAAAATCTGTCAGTTGAGGGATTTCACTGCACCAGCTTTTCCAAGTGAAACTAAATCAATTAGGCAGGTCATTATCCCAGTTTATACCTGATAATCAAACATCTTACATCAGACATTTGATTTGTAAAGTAAAAAGTCTGAGAAATCCTGACGGGTCAAATATTCATACTAAAACTTTAAGTACAAATCTCTTAATGTCTTATTCTCTTCTCCTTACAAATGCAATTAATCCATGTATATCAAATTACGATTTTACAGTTATCCCAGCTATATCCAAAACTTTGAAAAAAAAAATAAAAAAAAAAATTCTCCTCTGGTTTTGGAATTTTCAATTGAAACTATTTTCTTTCCATGATTTTTGTGAAAAATTTCAGAATTTGTTCGTCATTTATTTAACTTAAACTATTGAAAATTTCTTTGAATTTTATCTTAACAGATAATGTACTTGTTCGTCATTTATTTAACTTAAACTATTGAAAATTTCTTTGAATTTTATCTTAACAGATAATGTACTTGTTCAACAGTCTCTTGACTTCTGATTATATCATCCACATAGATATTATGTTTAAAGAAGGAAATAGTTTCAGGATACTTTTCAAAATACTTGTTTAATTGTTGCTGCCAATAAAAAAAAGTTACCATCCCCGAATAAGTCTAATGAATCTGTTAATTATAAATGGTTCAGAATTATCCTTTAAATTATTTCTTTTTTAAATTGCATAACATTAATTTATTTCATGGGTTAAAATATTCAGAAAGGTTTGTCCCATATCAGTTGTAATAGCAGCAGATTTATGTCTAAATTTCCAAAAATATACTAAAATTTCTGGATGTAGATTTGGACTAACATGGAAACAGTCATTCAAGGGAAAGAACTCATAACTTTATAGAAGCATCAAATTCCAAACATAATATATTGGTTGAACTATAAAACATAATATATTGGTTAACCAAATTATTTTGCTATATGATAGATAAAACATAAATTTTAATTTTATTCAGGTTGGAGAAAAACTCAATTCCTTGTTTTAAGTAATCACCTAACACTTTTCTGTGTACTTCAAATAGTTTGGGATTTCTAAACAATCTTAAGAAATCAAATTTTGCATCGGCAATTTCTCTGTCATCTAAATTTTTTTTAACTAGGTACCGGGGTAATGATTTTCTTTTTGGAGGGGAAAATGAGCCTTATTTATTCAGAATCGGACAAAACTTCACTTTTTGAAGAATTGCCTTCCTTATACTATAATCATTTAAACCAGAGTTTTCCAAATCCAAAATTTCTCTTTATTTCGAAATTAAATTTTCTTCTACCGCTACATTAAATATGAAACAATTGTCATTATCAGTTTTTCGACATTGTCATTACCAAATAAATGTTTACCAGAATTTTATTCAAAAATTTGATTTTAGTCACAATGTTGTACTTAATCTGCCCCTATAAAAGCAGTTATAGGCTCAGTTCAATTAGGGAGTCAGGAAGGGCATGATTTCTTAATTTTAAGTTTGCAGTTCTTTTGTTTCAGGAGATAGTAAGTCTGAACCTGATATTTCATCTGCATCTAAATTTTCTAGTTTTGGGTTTGGAAAAAAATCAGTGTTCTCATGTCATGTGAACATCATAAATTTTGTTCATAAGCTTTGTGCTACTGAAAGTAAAAACTGATAAATCTCATGAAAATAAGAGAAGAAAAATTAATTTGTCAACTAATTTCTTGAAAAATAAATGTGTGCTGACTTAGCTGTTATTAAATAATAAGCTTTTTATTTGTGATCTTCAAATTTCACTTTTAAACAAGTTTGGAAAATATTTTATTCCTTTCATCATGCAAAATGGCAGAAATTATTGTCTTCTCGTTCAACTATTCTTCTGAACTCTAAAACTATTTTTTAACTCCTTTGACGATTTGAACCAAATTTTCTGTCTCCTACGTGTTACATATTAATTACGATTTAAGGTCTTTAACTTTGTGCTTTATTCATAGATAAAAAAATTTCTAATAAATACATTTTTCATAAATATGTGAACTTGTCATAAATTTAAAATGAACAATTATGTTTTCAAATAATCTAAAGAAATTTATAGTTCCTTCGAAAAGTGAGGATTTTTTGCTTAAATTGTATCCTAATCAAAAATGAATGAAATCCTATAAATAATTTGTGACATTGTCATCTTTTAAAACTTTTTTCTTCACTGCTGCTCTTGTTACCAATAAAGGATATACGAATGTCACCTGGATACACATATTTACCAGTGGTTCAGCTGAAAGAAATTTTGAGCTAATCGGAGCCAGCATCCACTCCAATCACTTCCAGTTTAAGGAGCATTTGGTTTTATATTCAGATGATTTTGATGGTGAAATGTTTGCCATCTGCATGAATCTTGAAATGAACAGGATAAAAACTGATCCTCTTCATTAGCTGCAAAGTTATGATTTGCATCTGTTTGTGATATCTCTAGATATGTTCCACAGCCCAAATAGTCTGTCTGTGTCTCCTATGTGTTACATAACCTCAATTTGCGTCTTTAATTTTGTGTTTTATTCATAGATTATTAACATTTTCATTCACTGGGAAAGATTTTTCGACAATGTAAGGTAACATATAGGGGTGATGAACAATCAGATAAACTTACAAAAGAAGCATCCTACATCTTGTCATCTAATCTAAAAGATGTACCAATTTTTAGTCTCTAAAAATAAATTTCAAACAGCAGTAGTTACTGGTAAATCATGGAAGGGCTTCTTAAAATCTTGTCTCCCAACACATCTTCCCAGAGCCATTAGTCTTGTCTTCCATTTACTTATTGGGCATTGCTGTTGGCAGGCACACTTGCACTGACTCAAATTTGTGAATTCTAATTTCCTTTTGTGTAAAGATGTTGACGTGGATGTTGGGCATCTGATTGTTCTGTTGTCCAGTATGTTTGAGATTATCCTTCATTTAAGATGTTTTCCCCTTATGGAGGTACTTCATTCTTACATAAAGCTACAAGACTTCACGTGCTCAAGAGCCAACCGAGGGATCAAATTAAAGAATTCATTTTTTCATTATTCCTAATAGTTATGCATAGATAACAGTATTAAAAAGGAAACTAAATTTTCAATTTAAAAACTTGCCGTATCTTTAAGAAATTTTTAAGGACATTTTTGGTTTATGACAAATACTTAGAGTGTTTTTTAGATGGTAACATTTGTGCATTGCTTAATAAGTTGAATATTATCCATTTTACTAAGATTAAAAATTACTTCATAGCTTAAAAATTATATATAAAAAAAAAAAAAAAACTTATAATAAAGTAATGTTAAAAGTGGAAGTGGAGAACACTGTATTTGCTTGGTTGTGTATTGCATATAATTAATTGAAATATTTAATTTTGTTTTATTCTTTCAGATGAACATATTTTTAAGCTAGAGAAATTTTTAAAAGAAAGAAACTTGGACTACTTATCGAATGTAAGTTGCTGTATATGGAAATTTTTATGCTATATGGCTGACAACATTTTAACAAAGAAAAACATTTTTAGTAAAATGTTAATGAAAAATATTTTATTTTGTTTTTAAGATTTAACTTTATTTAAATTTATTCCAGAATAAAAGTTCTATTTTATTTAATGCAGGATTCTATTTTCATACAATGATATAAGATTTGATGTAAAGAAAAATATTTTTGAAAATTATAAACTTCTAATGTTAAAAAGGATGGATTTTCAATATATTTCTACTGAACTAAGGTGAATTGTTTATTTGAAAAAGTTGCATAAATTTAATCTTGTAGAGTAAAATTTTCTTGCAAAAGACTACTAAAACATGGCTTTTATGGATCATAAATAATTAATTTCAAGTTTTTAGCTACATCAATGCTCTTTGTAATATTTGCTCAGAAATTTGACTGTATTTTAAGAGAAACCAATTTCCCAATGATAAATTAAATTTGGTACAATGAAAGCTAAAATTACAAAAAAAGAAAAAAATTTTTGAGTTTGTTTATTTTATTCAATACAAAAATTATATATTTATATTTTAAAGTTTAAGATGATACATATCTAGTTTAGGATGTTATCAGACTCCTGTAATGCCAAGATGGTCCCAGTGATTAGCTTTCTATTGGAATTGTTGATGTTTTATCAATAATATTTATAAACACAATCATTCCAGATTGCTAAATGGAAATTAGTTTCTAATTTCAATAAATTTTTAATAAAACAAGCTTTTTAAGAGCAGACAGCATTTTTGTAGTTTGGGAATTATTTTAAATTTCACCTCTGTATAAAAATTCCTATCTAAAAATTTAATTTTTTCTTCTTTCAATCAAATTATTTAAAAATTTCATAACTTAGTAAAATTTTCACAACTTAGAATAATTATTAGCTGAATGGTTTGTACTCTAGCTTTCACTTTAATAAATTTCGAGTTCAAATCTTACCTTGAATGTAGACGTATGCAGTGATTCAGAATTCACTTTAAAATATTGCTCCCAGTCTAATAGTTTTTGTTTGAAAATTTTTTCACTTAGACACAAGTGAATTCAATCATTTAGTAGTTTATAAAATAAAGTATTTATTACATTAAAAACTTAACATGTTAAAAAAAAGTTATTGGTCTTAGATTTTTGTAGTTTTCCTTTTTCTAAGAACTTGTTCCACAAAACCTAATTATTTCTGTTGAATTATTATTTAATATTGACTTGCTTGTGAGGTCACAATCTCTATCATAATAAAAAATCACAAATGTCAGACACTAATATATAAAATATTCTTTTTGTTTTGGGAAGACTTCTAATTTCTTTATATGGTGTTAATTTGCATGTATATTATTCTTAATTGAAGTTTAATGATAAATTATTCAATTCATTATTCTATTATAAAAACAATTAAGCTTTTTTATAGAAAGATATTGACCAAAATCAATTACAAAAGTATATAAACTATATTTTAAAAGCAATCATGACAAAATCAGCTGACATATTATTCCTATATCTAACTCCACTTTAATTTGTAGTGAAATTCTTAAATTTTAACATTTAAAAATTAATGATTATAGAAAAAGTTTACCTTTACACTTATATTTCAATGTAGAATGTTTACATTTGATGCAAAAATACTATCTAATATATTTTTATTACAGAGGCTTGGGAGAATTCTAAGCAATATGTGCTTAGATGATATTCAGATAAGTAGTACCAAGTTTATGGATTTAATGTAGCAAGTTCCTTCAGGTTTACTTGTTTCAATAAACAGTTTCTTCATGTCAGTTCTTCCAACTGATGAAGATGTTTTTGAAGGGCTTGAGGAAGAACTTTTGTTCTGCTGTACAAGAAAATACAGTTCTTCACATGTATGTATAAGTATTAGAAATGTTGTTCTTAAATTTATAAAGCATTTATTAACAAATGTAATATATTAAAAAAAAAATTATGTGTGTTATATAAGTGTGCAGAACTTGCCAGCTGCAAGTTTTTATTCTATTGCGGAAAAAAAATTAAATGTTTAATGCAACTCACACCACGAAGATGCAAACTATTTCTGAAAGGTATAATGAATTTATAGTAGCTTAAAAGTCTAATTTTCGAAACTTTAATAAGCACATGACTATATGGAACAATTAACTAATAATTTAATTAGAAAGACTCTGATTTCAGTGGTTTTGTAACACCATCTGTTCTTACTTAATGCCAAATTATCCATATGCTACAAATATGAGTTGTAATTCATTAAATTGTCTGTACTCTGATGAATAAAAGTATACTGGTGTTCTATGAAATCTAAGTATGGATAATACTTTAATCAATTCATTGGATAATACTTTGTTATATCACTTTTTTGTTGTTCTTAATCACCACAGCTCTAGTGAGTACAGATGAAAGTCCACAAAAATAAGTGCAATCTGGACTAAGTTGGTAAAGATACATGTGTGGGAGGAAAATTTAATCACAATCTCGAGATGAAGCAGTTGAAAATATGAAGCTTCTTTCATTCTTTTCAAATGCCTTCACATAGAAGTACTCCAGAGCTATTCTAATGGTTTCTCAACCTAATACGAGTTAGATGAAATCTCATCTTTTCTCAATGTCAACTGATAAGAACCAATGCTGAAACTACTCACATCTTTAAGCAAAACAAAAATCCATTCAGCTCAGTTTTTTACCTATAAAAGGATATGCTGGATGCAAACATTAGTAGTCTTCAAGATTGTGTAAATAGATCCATTTATATATATATGCTTAAAAGTGATCTGTGATACCTGTTAACCTAAGGCTCCGCTATTGCATTTATAAGCATTAATTACTTTCCTGTAAGACCTTTCATAAGCAGTGGGACATATTCACCAAGTTTTTAAGGAAGAAAATTTGTAAAACTCTGCTTTACATGTTCCAGCCACCATTAATGAAAAGAATATGCCTTTGGCTTGGCTGTTTATAAAATCCACTTCCTAAAGAAAAGATAATGATTTCTTTTAAAGCCAAACTTCTGAAATAATGTAAATTCCAATTTGGCTTTAATCTGAAATCACATCTGTTATTATAGAATTAATATTCTTGAGGGTGTAACTTTATTTTATTATTTTCCAAGAGTTGTGAATAATTTTTTAACTTTTTAAAATTTTTTATAAGAATTCTAATTTGTACACCAGACTGTAAATTTGTCCCTAGTTTAATTGCTGATAAACTTTTTATAAAAATCTTACTATGTTATAAATGTAGTTTTATGATTTTACAGTGGAATGTATACATACAAATAATCTATATTTAAGAGCATTAAATTTTTTTTTTTTGAAAAATAATGGTATTAATGCCGTTTGTTTGCTATTTAAAATAAAGATATAAATTTCCATACCATTCATAAGAGTTTTCTAAAAATTAGATGCATTTTTATAGAACACAAATTTATCAAAATACATGCTCTAAAAATTTGTATTATTTGAATGTCTTTTTTTTAAATCTTTGTTGTATGCATAAAAATTGGAAAAACTTTTCACATTTTATAATTGAAAATATTTTTAAACTATGTAATCTTGCTTAGTTAACCAAACTTATAAGTAATATATAAATTTAATTTATTAATAGATTTAAAATTTCTCGGCAATATTTTTGATAATGAATGAGGAAACTAAACAATACTGATGAAAAACTGCCTGTGTAATTATGTTAACAAAGTATTTTTAAATTTTGTGTTTGACATTTCAAGCATTAAGGTTTCTTATTATTCACTATACATTTATTTTTCACTTAATCGTCGACGCAATAAGCAATATTTATATTTCTGATAAATGAAATCAACAAACATGGCTGCTCTCTTTAGAGAAGAGTATATTAGGTTCTTTGATCTGTGTCTTTATTGAGCACTGGATTTGATTTGTGTGTTTCTGTCTTTAGCATGCATCCATATCTGTGTTGATGGTTTCTGTGTAGCTTTTTTGTTTCCTCTCTGGTGATTGCTTTTTTTATGTATAAACATTTATCTCCCATTATATTAATGTGTTAGAGACCAAATTTAGGCCATTCACACCAAATAAATAGAGTCCTAGCATATTTTGTATAGAAAATTAGTGATGTCATTTTATATTTCTGTATTTGAATAATTATAGAAGACTACATTTATTTAATTTCTCACGAATGATTAATTCTGAAAGTAATTGATTCATCACTGTTATTCTATACATTAACCTAAAAAAACTTTCAGTTTTTATGCATAAGGGTTTATTATGACCTGGAAGTACTATTACTCCTAAAAGTGTAAGTTCCTGCATTCCATACCTACACTTATTGAACAGTGTGAGATAGATTCTGTTTCAAAGGATGCTTGGTTTTACATATGTCTTCCGTGTGACATACCATAACAAAAACATTTTGTTGGAAATAAAATATCTATTTTGTTAAGAAACACTTAACAACAGTTAAAAAAAAAAAAATTATTTCTGATATAGTTTTATCTACTAGTATCTATACATTTATATATGTTGCTTAATACTTTGTTTTTAGTTATTTCTAATACATGACATATTAAATAATGAAATGTGTTGGCTATAATTTGCATTCTAAGCTATAGTTTTTATATGATCATTATGACTTATTAAAATTTTGAATATTTATGACAAATAAATTTTTATAAATTAGACAATTTTTTTTCTAGGAAGAAATTGTTGCGGGGTTGGATTGCAAAGGAGGAAAAGCTGTTGCACCACATTCTGGTAATATTACCAATTCTATCATTTATGTTTATAGTGTTAAAATAATTTTATAGCTAGTTTTGAAAGAATTTCTTTTTAAAATTTGGGTTTAATTATGAAATTCTTAATTTTACCCAATCCCAAAATAAAAAAATGATTTGTCTGATTAAGCAACCAAAGTTAATGAAACATTTTATTACATTTTTGATAATTTAAATTAATTTAATGCTGAACACAGGTATTATAATATTTGATTGCCTCATGTTGTAAAGGTACCTTCAATTTTTAACATTTTAATATATTATAATATTTTATATTTTTAAAATTGGTGACCTTAAGAGCTATATCAGAACTTCATAAATGCATTTTAATTTCCCTATTGATACTATAATTTGTAGCTCAAAAAATTATACATAAATCATGAACAAATATAGGGACTAATGAATTATTTGCAATAAAAATTTCAGAAAAAAAGGAAAGTATCAACACTAAGGTATTTGTTTTTTAATGAATTACTTATTTAAAGAACTATTATTTATTGTTCAAAATGCTGCTTATCGTTACAAAATACTCTTATTTATAAATCACCTAAAATGAAATGGTATGCTTGAAACTGCTCAAATATGAAGTTATGAAATTCTCAAATATGAAGTTATTGAAATTCAAGCCTCTTATTTTATTTTCGTTCCATCTCATTTCCTATCGACCTTGTATTATGAAAACCATAAAAACATCTATTGAGCTCGAAATAAAAACATAATTTGAATTTGTTTTAAAAATCTCTTGTCGTGTATTGTTTCACTACTCTTAGTTGTTAAGCATAGGTGACCATATTGAGGCAATAAAATTTCCATGTATTTCTGTCATTGCAGGGAGAAAATTTCTTAAATGCAATGCTACATTGTTAAAATAACAAGGTAACATTAAGCCATTTCAGTACAGACTTAGAAATTTTATCAAATGAGGCATTTTTATTGAAACGTGCTTAAAATATATAAGTACAAGTCAAAAGTATTTTGTGCATGAAAAACTATGCAAAAAATAAGAGACTGGAAACACTGTATTAATGAATAAATCATTTATTTGAAATAATTGCATTATGATTGTATTTTTTGCATACAGAATTTTTTACTTTTTGATTGCAAATGGACTGCTATTTAAAGCAAAAATAAATTGTGTGCATATATTAAATAATCTGCACATTTCTCCTCTTTACTTACAGTATGTCTTAATCAGTATCTATAAGACAAAACTATGATTGCTAGACTAGCTTTATTAGAATATGTCATTTGCAATGTGTTTTCGGTAGATGCTTCTTGCATTTAGATTTTAATCGGGCAATTGTTATAAGAGATAGAAAAAAACTGCAAATGCCATTAAAATTTAAAGCTGTCAATCATATTTGTAAACAATGGCCATTAATTTTAAAGAAATCTTAGTTCGCAAGTTAAATTGTTAAACGTTGCATAGTGTGTTATGCCCCCATTAAATTTAATTCTTGCTCTTATAAAAGCATATTTCCAACATATTAGTTAGAAAATCAATTTTTTAAAATTATATTCATGCAACTATCAATCATGTGTGGCTTATCCTAATCATGTGAATTTTAAGGACGTATACAATTTCAAAGGTAATTTGTTTGATTAAAATGGAACTCCACATATGTCATCTTATTTTGCTATTTTTTTACTATTCTGCTGAACTTTCCTAATTTTTAAAAAAATATCTCTGATTTTACATCATTTACAAATATTTTAATTACAACGAAGAGAGAGTAAGAAAAAACAATATGAGAGCTTTCCCTTCCCCCTTTTTTCTTTTGTGGAGAGAGATGAGGACATAGTTGTAAACCTGTTGAAATGTTAGCCCTAGTAGCAATTCAACGGTGGGCGGTCATTGGGCAAACGCCTCAGGATGATGAAATCTCACCGGGCCCTGCGCGGCAATAGTGCATGGAACAGTGCACTATTTGTCACCTCTATCGGGGAGCGGCTGCGGTATCACTCCCCAGTGAATTGAAGTGACCGGTGCGATGAGTTTATGGCTTATGGGCCGATGAGTTACGTTGGGTTTGATGAAAAGGCAGTGAGTGTTGCGATGATACTATGCCATGCAATTTTATATCCTATTCGGATAGCAAAGCTGTTGTTTTGCTTTTATATATCAAAAATGCACTATCGTTTAATAAATTTTTTAACGATAATGTATTTTTGCTTTATATGCCTGACAAAACCAAGGAAAACAAATTTTATTTATACATATTTTCATATATAAAAATATTTGTTAAAAGACTGATACTTTAAAAAACTTGATACTATATTTATAAATGAAATTTAAATGTATTTTACAGATCTAATATTTTTTCACTTTTCAATACATTCCAATATTTTCAATAACTTATTAAATGTCATAAAGTTGGCAGATTAAACATATAATTTCAGTTTTAGTAATTTTAAGTTTTTTTTTTTTAAGTGATATTCAATAAATTTTCCTAGAGACCATATTCATCAAGTTTTTTTTTTTTTTTTTCCTAAAGTAATTTCCTATTTCTGTAAAAATAAAATTTAAATTAGCAGATTAAGATTTTCCATTTTTTTTTTTTTTTTTGAATTTGAAATTTAATTGTATATGTGTGAAAAATGTATTATTTATATTGCTTTTATAAAATTTATATTATTTTAACAAATCCTCATGAAATTTATTTACAAATTTAGTTTTGAAAATGGAGATTAAAATCATAAGTTTTATTCATTTAATTCTTCCAAAACATTTGAAACACAGAAAAATATAATAGAAAATTTCTTAATTACAGGCTTTGATAGATTTAAAATACAACATTCTTCTTTAATTTAGAACTGATACTACTTTGATTATGTGGTCTTAATTTAATTCATTTTTTAATATTGTTCTTTAGCAATTTTATATAGAGAAAAATTTACTTAAACATGAATATACATAAATTCTTCAAAAGCAATATTTAGAGCTAAGGGTGATAAAAAAAAATGAAATACAAATAATTGGTAATAAGTATAGATTTATTATTGTAATGAGATTAAAAATTCAGTTATATTTTTAGATAAAAATGTTCCTCTTTAATAAATATTAAAATAAAAAGTGCAATCAAACTCTTAACTTCAATATTAATGAACTTAATCACAAAATTAAAATGTTCACAAGAAATAAAGGTTTATTATTTTTATTACATATTACAGACATATTATTACATATTATTTTAAACTATATTTATACATTAGTAGACTTTGCTTTTTCTAAGGCCCTTTTTAAACGTCCTCCGTCTCTATCAGGGGCACGCATTAGCCATTTTTTTATGTACTGCTGCATGTCCACATCTGTGATACGGTTGTCATGGTGGCGGGTAGATGCTACAAATAAACAAATTTTGCTTTTATAAATAATGTATAAGTGTGAAAAATGTATTATTTATATTGTTTTTATAAAATTTATATTATTTTAACAAATCCTCATGAAATTTATTTACAAATTTAGTTTTGAAAATGGAGATTAAAATCATAAATTGTATTCATTTAATTCTTCCAATACATTTGAAACACAGAAAAATATAATAGAAAATTTCTTAATTACAGGGTTTGATAGATTTAAAATACAACATTCTTCTTTAATTTAGAACTGATACTACTTTGATTATGTGGTCTTAATTTAATTCATTTTTTGATATTGTTCTTTAGCAATTGTATATAGAGAAAAATTTACTTAAACATGAAATTCTTCAAAAGCAATATTTAGAGCTAAGGGTGATAAAAAAAAAATGAAATACAAATAATTGGTAATAAGTATAGATTTATTATTGTAATGAGATTAAAAATTCAGCTATATTTTTAGATAAAAATGTTCCTCTTTAATAAATATTAAAATAAAAAGTGCAATCAAACTCTTAACTTCAATATATTTTAAACTATATTTATACATTAGTAGACTTTGCTTTTTCTAAGGCCCTTTTTAAACGTCCTCCATCTCTATCAGGGGCACGCATTAGCCATTTTTTTATGTACTGTTGCACGTCCACATCTGTGATACGGTTGTCATGGTGGCGGGTAGATGCTACAAATAAACAAATTTTGCTTTTATAAATAATGTAATATTAGAAACAAATTAAAGTCAACAATTTTAAACATCTTTATAATTGATACCTTTAATATTAAATTTCCTGTACAAAACAATTTGAAACATTACATGGAAATGTCACAAAAAATAAATTTTAAATTAAAATATTATAAAAATTAAAGTTTAAATTTAGAAAGAAAAGGTGTAAAGTTAATCCATATACTCCAATCAATCTTTTGAACCAACGATAAACTTAGCATTTTAAAGAATATATAAGCAAAGCATAAACAAAAAATAGAAAATATTAATTTTTCCTCATTGTAAGTAACAAACACAACAAACTGAAAAAATATAATTAAAAAAAAACTTTTGAACTAATATATTCTTATCATTTGTACAATGGTTATGATTCTGAAATATTTAGATTAAATTGAATTATTACAAATAAACTGTTACAACTAAATTTAATAATTTTTTCAAATTGCACTATTTTTTTTTTTTTTTTTTTTTTTTTTTAATTTTTACAAGCAGTAAAATTTAGAAAGCTTAAAAATAAAATGCTAACCTGTTATCAAATTTATAATATTTTGTAGGTTGCAAAATGGATGTTTTGTACCTCTACTTCCCTTCCAGTTATATTGTTTTGACAAATCATTTGTCATCAATTCCATTAATATTCGCCTAATGACATCACTTGAACTTGTACCACCTTTATTTGTCATAACAGTCAGCTGAAAATCAAAACAAAATATTAGAAATATAAACTTCAAATTAAGTTCTAATTCTCAACCCTATTAATGCTTATTTACCTATCAACTAAATATTTTTACATGCTATTCAAACTGTTTAAATTATTTTAAAATTTACATTATGTCAGTGGAAAAAATTCCAAGAAAAATGAAACTCAAACCAAGTTTCTGGAATTGATTCTTTTAAAAATATATATTACAATAAAAATTTTAAACATAATTTTTGTTGCACTCAACAAATATACATTTACTAAAATTGTTTGATTATTTTCCATGTATTAATATTTGTGCAATAGTTATATTATACACAAAATCTCTCTATCATAACTCATTAATATATTGCATTTGTTTATTTCTTTGTATTTATCTTCGTCTTACAAGGTAAACAATGAAACGAGCATTTCTTTCTTGAATAAAAACTTACAACATATTTTATTTATCTAAATTATTTACAACATATTTTATTAATTAAATAACACACACCAGATTTTTAAAATTCTCTTCATCAGCTAAATAAACATTAAAAGACTCCATATCTTCAATTGTTTGCAAAGGTAAAAATTCACACACAGTAGGCAACCCAATTTCATGTGACCTGGACTTTAATATTTGGATTTCAGCATGAAGGTCTTTTATTGCCTGCTCTTGTTTTAAAAGTAAAATTATAACCTTCTCCTGAAAAGCTAAATACAAAAAGATAACTTTTAAACAGCATTAAAGAGAATTTTAATTTAAAAATTTTAAAAACAAAAAGAATTATAATATTAGTATTAAGATTTTATTACTCTCATGTATTAAAATTGTTAATTTTAAAATAACTTTTAGAATTTAACAGAGAAATTTCCTTTACCATCATTTTTTTTGCTATTACAATAACATTTCATAATACTGGGTGGATCCAGCATTTGCTTATCATTGCTGGAAAATCTGCCAGTGGGAGTAAATAAAGATGATGACACCTGTGAGGAAAGTTTTTGCTTCACAAAGGGACTCTTTGGTAAATTATCTTCTAATAATGAAGGTTTCTTCCCATTCGATATCAGTGACTGGGAAGGTGCTTCAGAATCTGACGATTCTGAAGAATGAGACATTTTTTTGTGTCGTATAGCTCTTGATTTTTTACGATCTTCACAACTTTCTGAAGCTAAATCAGAGGTATCCTCAGCATCCCTAAGCCTCTTTCGAGCTCTCGTATATGTATCTGAAAGTTTTCATAAGTTCTTGACTATACAGTAAAAAATACTAATTGATTGATTGAATAATTAAAACAGATTTTACAAAACAAGCTTAACAAAAACTAGGTTAAAAAAAACCTATTAATATTCTTATTGAGATTTAAAGACAGAGTTTTTCAATAATAAATATAATGTAAAATTTATGAAGAAGATAACAATAATTATTGAATATAATTTAATTATGTACATATTATAGCTAACCAAACAAAGAAAATAACTAACCACAAGAAAAGAGGCAGCGATAAGAAACTTTCAACCAATTTTCATCAGGGTCTTCAAAGTTTTCAATAGCTCGTCTAATTCTATTCGGAGTTTTATAAGGAGGCCAGTAACAAACATCCCCATCTATCCAATTTGATGCAACAACAGCAACACTTTTATCCCCAGTTTCTTCAATAAATTCTACAACTTGAAAGCTATATGAAAAATATTTAATGACTAAATCCTATTTAAAGTTTCAAAATTAGTTTTTTCAGCAAACAGATTGTTATTGGCCATTTTGATAACTTTTTATTTTCTTTAAACTTCATTTTATATTTAATTTTGTATTAATCAATATTGATTCTTTAAAAACAATGATACTATTTTTATACTTTTATACTTTTTTTGTTAAATAAGAATTTGATATTTAAAATCAAGGCATTTTTTATCCATTACCAATTTTGCTATGAACGATAAAGTAACCCAATCAACAATTTAGTTCCTCAGTTATAAAATACCAGCACTTAAAACAATATTTTTACTTTCTATTTAACATACACATTTGTATACTAATTATCTCTAGAATATATGCATAAAAATCTTGGTTATACATTAAATACAAATACTTATATGCAAACTGTACAATATCCTATCCTGGAAATTAAACATGGACTAATATCAAAAATTTAATTACAAAAAAGACTTTAAAATTTTAATTAATTTTATTGTGTAATAAATCATAAAAATTATATCAAATTAGTTATTACATGAATATGATTAAGGTTAGGAACTACAGTTTAACATATGAATTATGGGGAAGAACACAAAATTTTCTTTATATGGCAAAAGTATACCTTTGCACATTATGTCAGAAAAAGACCATAATTTATACTCAGAAAATTCAGATACCAAAAATATTTGAATATTAGAAGATTCACATGGGATTTTATAAAATTCTTTTAAGATTTTAAAAGATCTACCAAGTAACATGAATGGTTTATTTTCAATTAAGATTATGTCATGAATCTTAACAATGTCACCATCATTCATCATGACACAATTGTTTCCTTCTGAGCCTTTAAGTGTAAAATAAGGACCTCTTAATTTTAAAAAGCGCTGCCCAGCTATATTAAGTCTTAACATTAATGATGATGGCTTAAGAGGTAGTGATGGTACAATTTCAAAATTTTCTGAAATCTCTTTCTCTGTTAATTGCATGACATTCAATTCTTTGTATCTTTTATACACTTGCTGAAGGGGCTTAGTCGAAGATCTAATAAGCTTTTTCAGCTTCCCTAAATAATTTTCAAACTGGAAAGCACTAAAATTATCTAGGTGACCATACCTTTTTACATCTTCAATAAGATGAGACAGTGCATGGATATTGTATGTGATAAATTCTTTGCCATACAATACTGTACACTGCTCAACAAAGAGTCTAAGCAAAGAACCAGCATATTCAAAATATTCTGAACAATATTTATCACTGACCAGTATTCGTATTGAAAAATGTAACAAGAGAAAATGGTTGTAATATTTCTCAGGTAATATATTCTTCAATACAACTGGTCCTGTATAGAGAAGAAATTGTCGCCATTCTGTAGCTTTCCACCGATCAATGTGTTTTAAAGATCTGGGTTTTCTTTGAAATTCAATAGCAATAAACTTAATACACTTCAAGAGCTTATCAGAAATTAGAGAAATTTCAGCATTTCTTAGTCTGCAAGAACAAGTTCCTTTGCACCATGAAAACACTAATTTTCTCACAACGCCTAAACATACAAGATGCATATAATCCAAAGGAAATTGGGTTATCATTCCGATATTTAATTCCTTAAAAGGGGATTCTCCAGTAAAATGATAATCATTATTCGAATCTCCATCATTTCTCAAAGGAGCATTAATTTCTGGGTAAGTCATCCTGTGATACCATTTACCTTTTTGTACACATTTATCACAACCATAATAACCAGTAAACAATTTAGCACAAGTAACAAAAGCTCTTGCTGGAGTATCACAAATTACTGCATTAACAAAAAATGAAAATTTTTTACCAGATATTTCTAGACCAGCATAACAATCTTTTAAATCTTTAACTAATTCCTCAAGAAATTCACTGACATTAGGTTTTTTTTCACCAAAGTAAATACCAATGAGAAAAGGTGTATCTATTGTCTCTCTAATGATACCTAAAATTGGCCAAAACTGATATGATGAACTGTTATACAAAGGCAATCCATCAATATGCAAATTTATGCTAATAACAGAATTTTTAGTTTTCAATCCATACTCTAGTTTTTGTTTAATAGTATTTTTTAAACTGAAATGGATATATTCACCTTCTTGAATTTTAGATATAGGAACATAAGTAGGTGTACTGAGTAATGTTCTCGCATCTAATGGCAATTCTGTGTGATATGGCTTAAGTACTTTTAATATATCATTTATAGCAACATGAGTTAAATTATGTTTTAAAACACATTGTTTTAATTTTTCTTTTAAATTCTCTTTAGTAACTGAATTATTAAAGACATTAGATTCGTTATAGGAAGAGTTAAGCACTTCGAAATCTTCAACTGTGGCACTATATTGTTGATCTAGGTCAATATCTAAGCTTCTCTTGGTTGCCTTAAAATTTGACTGTTTAGAAGCATTGTCAAAGTCAATTTCGCATTTTGATTCCAATATTTTTAAATCATTAATATGCTTTTCTACATTAGTTTGGATTTTACGAAATTTATTCCTTTTAGAATAAAACTTTTGGTCATTAAATTTATTTGCAAATTCTAACCTGTTCATGGCCAAGCTCGAAATATAAATACAAGAACAATCCTAGAAACAAAAAAGAAATTAAATTAGAAGTAATACATACCAAAAATACACAAAAGAAATTCTCAACATAGCACTATATGCTTTACCATATGGCTCGATGGAATTATGAATAAAATTTTTCAATACTGGTTTTTAAATACCATATATTAATATTATGGATATTTATACACTAAAAACAATAAATAAACTAAAGAACACAATAAAATTAACTCATATTATTTAAAACATAATGTTTGTAATTATTATTCTGACTTAATTTTATATGAACATAATAAATGCTAGCTTGATAACAAAGTGATAGAATTAAATTAATGGGCATTTTTTAAAGATATGTACTTGTTATTTGTTTAAAAGAATTGATAGCACTTACCAAAATATTCTGTTATAACTGCTTGCAAAAAATGAAATTATTAATAACAGCTAATTTGAGAGCGCAAATATGATTAGCAGTACTAAAGAAGCAATGGTCAAGACAATGATTTTCAAATATGGCGGCCAGGCATGCGCATAAACTAATTAATCAGTCTATGCATGTTCTTCAATCTTATTGGTAATTACTACGGCTGCCGTTTAGCGACCACTCCATCAGCAGACGATGACGATGTCGAGCACAATATGCGGTAGAAAAACCAGTGAACGTTTCATGTATAAGATACCAGGCTCGGACCGTTGAGAAAATTCGGTGGAAAGTGAGATGCCAATGAAACCGGTGAATGGCCAGTGTAATACCAATAAGCCTCTGCTACTAGGGAGGCATGTTCAAAGAGCAGGGGAAAATAAAATAAAAAGCGCAAGGAATAAGCACAATATTGAATAAGAAATGTTAAAATCAATAACCCTTCCCTCCCCCCTAAAAAAAAACTCATATGTGCTGTTTATTGTAAAATAATAAATATGATTTTAAATAAACTTTAATAAGCATATTATTAATACATTGATTTTTTATTTAATAACATTTTTTATTTCTGTTATAATTTTAATTTATTGCGTTATTTGTATAAAGTTTTTAAAATTTTGCACTTGTATTAAAATTTTAAACAAAGATACTTGGATAGATTTTTTTAAAATGAAATAGAGTAGATTCTAGAAATAGTAATATTGAATAAAGAAATGAAAATTTTATGTATTTAATAACTTTAAAATAATAAGCAAATGGGGGAAAAATACATTTTCTCTAAAATTATAATGAATTGAGTCTTTCCTGACAAATACTTCAAAATTTTTACTAGTTCATTTCTTTAAGGTACTCCATTCTTACAAAGTTTTAATTATAAGATAAAAGCTCATCAGTAATTTTTGATTGCTTGTTAATTTAAAAAAATAGCATATTGCATTTTATCTTACAATGTTGCATGTTCTGTTACAAATTAAAAATTGGTCATTTATTCCAACTTTTTTAGATATTAAATTTTATAAACAGCATACAAATTGGATGTACCAAGATATAATGATAGAAAAGATTCACTGTTAGAAGTGAACCAAAATTATAAACAACAAAAGATGAATGTGCCTTGTTCATTCATTTAGTTGAACTTATCATTTGCATGAACACGCTGAAACACTTTCAAATAATATAATTTTCTCATTCATGGCTATAATATGCTAAGTCTTTCATGCTGCAATGAATTAAATTTGAGATATTTCATCTGTTGAATCTAAATTTCAATTTTTTAAAAATGTTTTTCAACTTGTTGTAGCTGAACTACAGAATAAAGATTAATTTCTTCATTGCTCACTAGATTTATTTGTCATCCAAGTCGATAAGGCTGCTAGTTATAAATTTGAATCCCAGCTTAACAGTCAACGGATAAATTACCAGGAAATTTTTACACCATGTAATTGGAAAGCCTAATGCCCTAATTTTATTGTGAACCATTTTAACTTTCACCATATAAATTGACTTCCTGAAAAACTTTTTTTAAATGGTGGAGTATGTTCAATGTCCCATGATAAAGAACTCAAAAGATTCCCAATAACCCACCATTACAGAGTTGCTTGTAAAATTTAGAAGTGCAATATTCATCTCATTTTTTAAATGTGATTGGGATCACACTTGAACCTTATCCTCTGAAAAATGCTGTCATACTGCTAGGCATTACTGAGTGACTTCTTGTATTAATGTAATGGTTTAAAGTCAACTTTAAAGCAATAGGTCCTGGTCTTGTAGGCAAAACAAATGAACACTGTTGACAAACCAATTTGTGCAATTATATACTGTTTTGTGTTTGATAATCTAATTTCCATTCCCCCCCTAAAACTTTATAATTTCACTTGCTATTTTATAAATTTATTAAAAACATTGCATGTGTTCCATCTAATATGAAATAATTTCATTTAGTTAGTTATTACACATTTCAGATATTGTTATTATATTCTAAATTGAAGTTTACCTTAATGAAATTAATTTTTAACTGTAACTTAATGATTAATTCATTTAAATTGATTTATTTCTTCAGCTCATGCATTTGTTTTAACTGTAACTTAATGATTAATTCATTTAAATTGATTTATTTCTTCAGCTCATGCATTTGTGGAAACTTCAAAAATGCTTTTATACCTACAAGTAGTTTATAACTTACAATGAACAATATTTATGTATCTTTGGGAAAATGATTTTGAAAAACTACATTTATTTTGATTTGCTCAAAATAAACTTTTCCACTGCAAAATTAAGCTTTTAAATAAATATTTTGTAGGGGAAGGGTAAATGAGATTTTAGAATCTGAATTTTCTTTAATTACAAAGTAGTTAAATATTTATGATAGGGTTGCTTTCATTAGTATTTTAATTCATTCTTGTCACCAGCGTATTGGGAAAGTGTTAACATTTGTATTACAATCGTCATAGACAGTGATTTTTCAAAATTAAAATGCATTACATACCAAACAATGAGATCTGACTCACTGTAACCTATTAGTAGAACAGCTCTGTTGGGAGCACAAGCTTCTTTGTTTTATGCCATCCACTCTTGGAAAATGAATTTTCCTCTTTAGTCTTCTGCATGGAAGTCAATTTATGTGTGTACTTGGCCGTTTTCAAGACTAACAATCTTGTGATATGTAAATACCACCCTATATCTAAGGAAAATCCTCTTGGAAGGAAATTTACACAGTGGAAGCTAAAATACATTACAATGGACTTCAGCAATTAGGATGTTCACTGCACTATATCAAAACAATAAGATTTACAAATAGAAAAGTTTTCTTCCAAAAAAAAAAATTATGTAATTTTATTTTAATATGCAAGTACTAAAATGATTA
>JAPDSC010011038.1:175611-190843 GCA_026290005.1 Latrodectus geometricus | reverse complement strand
AAAAATCGCCAATAAAATCGATAGCCAAACAAAAATCGCCAAGGAGGCACCCTCAAATATAGCTTTACCATAAGTTTAATTGAAACTGTGAGTAGATTTTTATATTGGTTCATTTTTAGCGTATTTACTTTGAAATTATGATCACATTTATGTCTAGAAAGCAGATTGAAAGTTTGCTGTGAATTCTTATACATTTTAAAGGTCTATATATAGAAATTTAGAACGGTTAAAATATTGACTAAACATAATTTTAGTGAAATTGTATAATATGATTTATTAATAATTTATGTTTACAATTAATAATTTATGCCTTTGACATAAGGGTCCTTAAGTATTTTATTAGCAGTTACATCAGCTCAAATACTGAGCAACTTGAATACTTCATAGTAATATTTTCTTTTTAATTATTAGAAAATATAGTGTTGAAGAATAATCAAATTTGTGATTGATGGGGGGCTAAGATAAAATTGAAAAATTAGCACTTTGAAGTTTTCATGATAATATATTTATTAATTTTGTTGCATAATTACCATATTGTTTTATCAATGAATAATTTCTTGCAACTCTTAAATAGTGGGCTACATATAATATAAATATTAAAAATGATATAAATCAGTTTACCACAACAATGTTTACTGCATCTGAGGAATTTTTCAATAATTCTATCAGTTATTTTTAAGCTTGCTGAATTTAGCAGAATCTTAAAAGTAGCTGTGAGAATTATTGCTGAAATTTTTAATTTCCTCTTAAGATTCTTGCTAGATTCTTATCACTTAATAAAAAAATCTATAGGGTATAAAATAATTATATTTACTTTTTGTTTACATATTTGTCCATGTTACTGTCACTAATTATTTAAATTATTATAAATTTTATTCTCACTTGAAAGTGCAGTACTAATACTTTTGTCTCTAATCATTAATTTACTCTGGTTTTCAGATTGTGAGTTAAATTCAATGCTCCATTGTCATTATTTGTATTTCTTTATTTTAAACCACAAGTTCATATGGAATTATCCTCATGAGCAAAACGTTTTTGTAAGATAACCAACTTTTTGTTAACAATTAGAATTTGGCTAACAATTGCAGTAATGATTACACAACATTACAAAATATATTTTTTAAAAAAATAAGCTAATGGTATCTTAATATTAGGAAAACCTACATTCACACATTTTCATAACTCTTTTTCTTGAATATAAAATATAGGAAATGATTTTAGATCAGTCTTTGAGAAATTTCAACTTGATTATTTTATTTTTAGATTTTTATTAACAATGAATGGCACAATTCAGCAAGTGGTAAAAGTTTCCCAGTCATCAACCCAGCCACTGCAGAGAAAATTGTTGATGTTCAAGAAGGAGATAAAGTAAGCAGCAATATTTGAATAAATAACTTATAACAAGTTCTTTTACTATTATTCCATTAATATTAAATAATTTCTAACAAACTATTTCATAAGTTATGTAAATTATAAGTTATTTTAAAGTGTTTTATAAATTTTATCTTTCATATTTTAAGATGACTAACTGTGCAATGTTAGAGGAAATATTTACATAATTTTTTTTGCCTTTCAAATTAAATGAAAAGACTGTCTTTTAAAATTCTAAACTTTTAAACATGAAAGAATCATTTTGAAATTTTTATTAGAAGATTCGGTAATTTAAAAGTACTTATAAGTTTACTTACTGTTTTTTAAATTTTTTTTTTTTTTTTTGAATTTTATTTGTAAATAATTTTTATTTATTAAATTGTAGTTTTTCTGAATTGAAATATTTCCTGAAAGTAGAATAGCAATTATTAATTTGCCCTTTTCTAAATGGTAAATACTTAAGTTCTCATTTGCATGATATTTTTATAAGTAATTAGTAAAATGAAATAAGATTTTAATTATTGTAAAAGATATTGAATATAATAATAAGACTTGAGTAAAAAGAAATCTATGAACTCAAACTCATTACTGGCAATGAAAAAACAGTGAAAAATTATATTGTTACAACATACTTTAGTCAAACATTTTGTAGTATTCAAAAGAAAAAATTTAAAGTTACACTAAATTTTGCTCACATTCTTATTAAAAAATTTAATTATAATTAAAACTCTTATATTGCATTTAAAATATACTTAGTTCTAATAATAGTTCTAAAATAATTACAAAATATGTATACATTTTGGAATTATAATGTTTTGCTTTATTTATTTTTTTTTTTATATCTTTTTAATATTTTTTATAAGTCAATATTTTTAGAACTCCGTTGATACACTTTGATAGTTTTTAAAAACTTAAAATCTGTAAGTGTATCCTGAAATTGTTAAAATTTTGGAGTTTTTTGATTTTGCAAAAATGTTCTATTGAAGAGACGAGAAAAACATTTTTAAAACAAGTTTTCTCTCTTGGCTTTCAAGCAAACTAAATTCTAAAATTAATTAAAATTTTGTTTGAATATTTTTACTACATAAATTTACTTATTTATATTATCAAGATCAAATTTAGATATTGTCTAGCCCAACACTAAGTAGAAAATTTAAATATTTATGATTTCTATATATTGTTTAAATATGTGTAACTTGAAAGGAAATTAAGCATTGTATTATTTAATGCAGGCTGATGTAGAAAAAGCTGTGCAGGCAGCCAAAGCTGCTTTTAAGAATGGTTCTGTTTGGCGTACATTGGATGCCTCTGAAAGAGGGAGACTTCTATACAAGTTTGCTGATCTGATTGAAAGGGATATTGAATATTTAGCAGTAAGTGCATTATTTAGTTCTCAACAAGAGTATGGAATATGATTCATTTTAAATATATAAATTATATAATAAAAAAAAATAAAAAAAAAAATTGGGTACTTATGTATTATGAAGACTACCTAGATATGTCACTAAAACTAGTGACCAGGAGAAATATGTTATAAAAAATATGTATAAAGTGTCTAAAAATAGCTAGGTGCTAACCTAGTTTATAGAGGGCACTAAAACAAAGAGTATTGTGTATATATTATTTAAGTTGCGCTTCACCAATAAAAATTTTTATCACCTAGGTAATCGTCAATACACAAGTACCAAAAATTGTTAATACATAAATTTTCAATTATGTTGAGTACTATCTTTTAGGACATTTTCGTAGCATATATTAAATTTTATGATTAACGCATCAATGTAATAATATGAACTTTTTTTTTTGCCAAATACTAATTTAAGTGATATATTAATATTAAAGTAATGAGAATTGAATGTATTGAACAGTAATTCTGTGCTAAGTTACTCTAATTTGCACTTGTCATGTTAATAGCTGGACAATTAGTGTACTCAGATCTTCAGTTCCACATTTTATAGGTTCTAATTGTGTATGTTTGAAATGGTTCTGAATCCATTTTAACTTTGTGTACCAAAAACAGTCAGAGAAATAAATAAACCAAATTAAAATAATAAGATTTAAATAAAAAAAAAAAACTTATAAGAATATTCTTATGTCAAGTTGCTTAATATCTGCTGTCAATATATTATTCATTGTTTAAAAGTAAAACTGTTTTATTTTTAGAAATGTGATGTGAGTGTAATTTATCATGTTATTTTACTTTGAAATATAAAAAAAAAAAATTTCTTAAAGGGGGGGAAAAAAAAAAAAAAAAAAAAAAAAACCCAAATCACTCTAATTATTTTTTCATTACAAATTTGTCATAGTGCTATACACATTATTTTGTATACTAAAAAACTATTCTCCCGTTTAATGTAGAACCTTCAAACTTTAGAAAATGGCAAGCCGTTTAAAGATTCTATTGGAGACATCATGTTTGCTATCAAAACCTTCAGATATTATGCTGGTTGTGCTGATAAAATTCATGGAAAAACCATTCCATCAGGTAAATTTTATTCAATTTTAATTTTTCGGAATTAAACTTAAAATGCTTGCAATCTTTTGCATAAGTCTCTTGACATTTTATTTTTTTTAGGTTTACACCTAGCTTATAAAGTACTTTTTATATAAAATAATTACAAGAATGATATTAATAAATACTACATATATAATTTGTATAAATCTTGTGCCAAGATTTATTGGACATTTACTGTTTTAAGTTGTTAATTCCGCTTTATTGTTTAATTTGAAGTAAGTTAATTGAATTTTTGAGTTTATTTAATTATGAAAATGTATACTAAATTTCTATACAGGTTTTATCTTAATAGTAACTACAATAACTAAATAGAAATGAATTATAAGGGTAGTTTCCTTGCTTCATGAAATTTTTTTTATACTTATTTTAAAATTTAAATATGTTCATATTTAATTTTTTAATTTTGATTTAAATAAAAATATATATAGCAAAATGATTCATTTTGATTAAGCAGATGTTGAGTGTACTTTTAATATAAAAATATTTTATTTAGCACTTGTGTTTTGCTTTACAATATGAAATGAATGTGTTGAGAATAATTTCTTAGTTATATAAGAGTGATATTATATAAATAATGTGAACCATAATAAATTGTAAAAGAACTTCTTTAAAATTTACTCTACTTTTATTTAAGTAAGAATATTTTTCGTATTTCTCTACAAGATTTTTATTTTCTGTACAAGTTCAACAAAATTTAATTATACCTTAAACTTATGTAAAAACTAGATATACCTTTAAAATATGCCAGATATTACATATTTAATATGCATACATGCATATTATTTTCAATACTTTTCTCTGCATATTTAATCAGGCAGAATCTGAATGTTTATATTTAATTTTATTCAGATTTCCTAATAAGGACTGATAATTTGGTAATTATATTGGAATCATTACTAAGGTTCTCTGCTCAAAAGATTATATATGCAGTACACATTTCCAATTTAAAAATTTATAGTATCTCAGAATTTGTAAAATAAAGTGTAAGTTATACATTGAACTCAAAATATAAAAGTGAAGGAAATTTAAAAACTCGTAAACCCTTTTGAAGTATACAGATGTTATATTTCCTATTTTAACTTGTCTTAACTATTTTAACTACTAAACTGAAAAATTCTAAAATCTATTTTATCTATATTTGCATAAAGTCTGGTATTGATGGATTTTTTAACTGTGTTAACCTTTTATCAATGCTGTGAAAGGTTATTAGTAAATCTCTAATTGTTGTGTATTAATTTAACAAAAATTGTAGATTTAATAGGGATGCGTATTTAACTTTTTCCTTTAAAATTTTTATGGGAAAGTTATTTAAGCTGAAATTATATACGCTAGGTATTGATACATAAAATTTTCTTCACTGTAAAATTCAAGGTTTTGAGTACATGTTAATAAATTAAATTGAATAGCATTTTAAAATCAGAAGCACTTTGTGCTTTCAAGGTGCAGGTCTTTAGTTCAATCCAATGGCTTGGAAAGGTTGATTGCTTTTCAGTCTGATAAAACTGAGTACCAAGCATGCTTAGGAAATAACCACTAAGGGTTTCACATTAGGCTGACCACCTAACCAGGATATACTTCACCCCCTTGGATCTTCTATCAAGATAACCGATTGACACTGTAGATTTTTGGCCCCATGAGGCTGTTGTGCCACTAAGTTTAGTTTTATTTTAAAATAGAATTATAAACAAATAATTCAAATGGAGAAAATTTTTGTGTCACTGGTAGATAATATAAATTATGACATACTTTTATTAAACTGTAATTATGGCAAAATGCATGTAATATCTATAACTGTAAGAGTTAAAGTTTTATCAGTTTTATTAATCTTACTGAGTTTAATTCGTCTTTTAATTATAAATTTGCATGACAATGAAAAATCAAAAGGGATTTTCTTTAACATTATTTAATTCTAATATAGTTATAGTAATTCATTTAAAATTTTAATAGTTTTAAAATCTTAAATCTTATGTTCTCAAGGATTAAAATATCAATATATTTCTATGCGTCTTAAAATGTATGTGTATGCATTATATGTATATTAAACATTTATTTCTTTTAGATGGAAGTACATTTACTTACACACGACTGGAGCCTGTTGGAGTTTGTGGTCTTATTATACCAGTTAGTACATATTTACATTACTTTTTTCTTTAAATATACTTTATAATCAATATAACTTTGAGGAAAAAAGGATTATCATATTGGATTTTTAATTTCCTAATGTATTTCAAAGGAATAATAAAAGTTCTGATAAGATTCCAAGAATTTAATAATCTTTGAGTATTAGTAATTGTTATAGCTTTTAATTAATATATGCCATATTTTTCATGAATATGTAACTTTGCTTTAAATTTTTGTTTAGCATATAAAAAAGGATCATAAATTTGTAGTATAATTTTTGTAATTTTATAAGACATGAAAGTGTTAATATATATTGAAAAATAATTTTGAAACAACCATGGAATTTGGAAATTTACTCAATATGCAACCCATTTGGGAGAAAAATTCGCATTTGAATAGTCACAAAAGTGTCAACTCACTCGAGAAAAGATATTTAGTTTCTTAAGCCATGATATAGTAAAAAGAAAAGTTGTAGAGTGGTAAATATTTCTCATGCACTAGATAAAATGATTTGGATTTGAGGAAATCAATAAGATTGTAGAAAGGTATAAAGTCACAATTGTAATTAAATTTTTAAAAAATTTACCACTTAGTCTCCTTTTAACATATTTCTAAAATATTCTTGAAATTATAAGAAAATGCTATATACTTACGAAAGAGACTAAGCTATAACATCTTGATGTATAGCAATAGGATATACAATATTAAACTTTATTTTAGTCTCCATTACAAAAATTTCATTCTCTTATAATTTGCTTGCTATTCATAGTTGCTTATGATTGCAAAAAATTCAAAGTTTAAATTTTTCATAGATTGTCTTTATTGAATAAGTCTCAAAGTCACTTCCAAACCATGATATCAAATGATGTGGGAATAGTTTGTCCTGAATGTAAGAGAATTGACTGCTTCTACATGTTTTATGAGGAGATGGCTCAAAACTCTTAATGAATTTTATGGAATACATTACTTTTATAAGATATCTTGCTTTTTGCACTTGTTCATTGAAATGCTTGTTTCATTCATTGTTTATAATATTTATGTAAAAAATACCATCAAAATCATTCTGGAAAATTCAGAGTTTTCAAAAATACTTTTATTTCTGACTTGTGCATATAAAGCACATATAGAATGCTGTAGAAAACTTTTTTTACAATGATCATATCTTATAAATGTTTGATAGCCTGAATAATCAATTAAAATCGTCAAATAGTTATTGTCTCAAAGACTTACAATCTAATACTTCACATGAAGGAAATCAAATCACCCAAATGTTGCATATTTGAGAAAATGTCTTATTTTTAATCCTAAACAAATAAGTCATTGGTTTCAATAGCCAAACTGAATGAGTAACACTCTGGTGCTCGAATGTTTGATTCCCACCTTGGATATAAATCTTAATGGTGGTTTGGAATCATTTTTAAACTTTTAGACCCAAATGAGTTAGCCTTCTTGTTTCCAAAAAATGACTAGAGTGGTAAACTGAGCCATTTATTTCATTCTTTCTGTTAGGGCTTTTTTTTTCTTGATTCTTTAATATTTATGTCCTAGTTTTGAATTCCAGTTTTTTTTCTTCCCGTACTCTATTCCTGTTTTTAAGACCCAAGTTTTTTTTTTTGTAATATATAGACTTTTACAATTTGATAGATATTTTCTTAATTTTTTACTCTAAAATAAAGCTCTAACTTTGACATACTTGCCTTTGATTCAACAGTTCATGGCTTCAACTCCAATCTCGCATATGGTTGTTTGTAGTGATTCAGAATCCTCTTTGAACCATAGGTCCCTGTTTAATTAGCACTTGTGTACTAAAGATGACTATTGAGTGATAATCGAAAACAAATATTGGACTTGGCTTACGTAAATGGAAGTCAATTCTTAGCTTTAAGTAGAAAAAATGTTCTCATTATTCTCTAGATAATATGTTGGAAAACTATAATGTAAAACCGATTTGAAGTTATTTGCATATTAATTTACAAATATATTTTAATCTTTTAAACAAACACATATTTTGTATTTAAATCCAATGCAATGTTTTTTAATTTTAGTGGAATTTCCCAGTTCTTCTCGTAAGCAACAAAGTTGGCCCTGCTATTGCAGCTGGAAATACTGTCATCTTGAAACCTGCTGAGCAGACTCCTTTGACTTCGCTCTTTCTTGCAAGTTTGGTGAAAGAAGCTGGCTTTCCACCTGGTGTCATCAACGTTGTTCCTGGGTATGGACCCACAGCAGGTGGTGCTCTCACTGCTCATCTTGAAGTGGACAAAGTGTCTTTCACTGGATCAACTGAGGTTGAATAGCTTATCATTAACATTTTCATTGTTATCAAACTTGATAAAATTATTTCACACAATGTTTATTATGAATTTTATAGAATTATTGTGATAATAGAGAAAGTGATCAAAGTGATGTAAATACCTTTCCTTAGATTATCATTTTATATTTTCTTTATTATAAAAATATTGCTTTTGTAAGATTTTAAATTTATTGTATGAATGTACTATCGTATAATTCTGCAAGATCCTAGAAAAATGTAACTATGAATATAATTTTGTATTTAATCTTGTTACCAAGTGATAAAAAATTTAAGTTTAATTTAAAAAATTATAACATTTATTAAAATTAATTTTCAAATTCTTGATTTACCTATGAATATAAATTAATTTTAATTTCAATAAACATTAGTTTAAATTATTTTTAACATTGTTGATTACAACATTAACAATGTTAAGCACTATTTAATTATAAATTTCAGAAATTAAGAAATGCTGTATTTTTATAGTACATTTAAGAAAATGTGTTTTTTGTTAAGCACAAAATTTTAAATAAAAAATTAAATTTTAAAATTTAAAATTTTAGCAAAATGAAAGATTAATCTTGCATAAATAATGAGAACTTCTGGAAATGTCTAAACAAATTTAATATACTTTATTCAATAACATTCATTCTGAGATGAATTATGAGATATATTAAATGAAATAAAATTAAACACATTAGATGTATGGGTAAAGAATTGATAGACTACTCTCTGAAATTAAAAAGTATAGTTATTAGAAACATACATGCTTAACTTTTAGCATGTATGTTTAAATAAAACAGAAAATTCATAATTTTGAAAATTATAAATTTTACTGTATTGTATAGTTTATGTATTAAAATCACTATTTTGCTTTTTATAGCAGAAATTCTTTTCATGATTTCATTTTCTTATAACAACTTGGTGAACAAACATATTATTCATTAGGCATTTTTTAAATTTTTTAAGTGATTTTAATTTATACTTAAAATTATGTTTTAGGTTGGTAAACTCATTCAACAAGCTGCTGGCAAAAGCAATACCAAGAGGATAACCTTGGAAATGGGTGGCAAAAGTCCACTAGTTATATGCTCAGATGTAGACTGTAAGTATTGTCAAAACATGTCCAGATCTATCTGTATGATATTTTTTTATTAAATTCATCAGGGAATAATTCTTAAGCTGTTTATATTTTTTGAGTTATCTATATGTGCTATCAAAGGAAATCAAATAAAAAAAAAAATATTTAGCATACTGCAACAAAATTTCCAAACTTTCTCTTGTAAATTTGACTTTAATTGATTTTATAGTACTTTGACATGTTCATGATTAAGTCAAATTAAAATTGAATTCTTTAGCAAAAGGAAAAACCTTAATAATTCTAGTAGGATTAAACTTCAATATTTCTTTATATAATTTAATTTTAAAGCTTACAAGTACTTGAACCTCCAACCAAGAAAATGAGAACTTGTTAGAATCAGGAAAAGAATCTGAAAAACAGCATAATCTAGGGAATCTACGCGACGATTTTTAATCTACGGGAATCGTTTAAGAAGTAGTGTTAGTAATGCACTGGATGGTTATTGCATGGTTTCTTGGTTGCTGATTTAGAAGAGGTTATAAGTAACTGTTCATATAGTTTTGGAGATGAGTTTCTAGATTTTGAAAAAGATTAAAAGGTGTTAATTTCCCAGATTAGGTACATGTGCAGGATATATTACTTTATATTTAATATACTATAAATTCATTAGAATGAACAGTAACAGTTTTATCCTTCAAAAATGTGTATAAATGGGACAGTGTTACTTAAATGGTAATTCATTAATTGATTGATTGATTGAAATAATTTTTTGTGTGAATGTTTTCCTCAGTTTGTTTAAATTCTTTTGATTTTATCTGTTGTAGAAATACAGTAATCACATTTCTTGAATACTTTAATTTTCATGCAGTGCTATTGAAAATATATTTCTTTATTATATGTTTATTAATTAAATATTAGAGCAGACTGTTTCAATAACTGCTGTAGATATTTAGATAAATTTGCTGATGTGATTTCCTCTTGTAGTAAACTAATTGATTAACGAAAATTCTCTTTTGCAGTGGACGAAGCAGTTCTGATTGCTCACAATGCCCTCTTCTTTAACCAGGGAGAATGCTGCTGTGCAGGATCTCGTACCCTTGTGCATGAGGACATTTATGATGCATTTGTTGCTAAAAGCAAAGAACTGGCAATGAAACGCATTGTTGGAGATCCTTTTGATGATAAAACTGTACAGGGTCCTCAGGTATCTACATATTTTATCCATAAAATATTTGTCACTATCTTTAATATCAGTATATATTAGGTTGGGGAAAAAGTAATCCATTATTTTTTCGGAAGACGTCTGTAGTGATCGATATCTCGTGAGGTATCTATTAAACAATTTCAGATTTATGCTCGTTGGAAAGGTGACATTTGACACTAAAATATCCTCTTGCAGTTGTTTGTTTGATAAATTCAGTTACGAGTACAAGGTTTTAAAAATGGAAGACAACAAACAGAAAATTCGATACATTTTCGTTTTTCTCTTGTAACGGCGAAAAAGATAACCGGGTGGCTAAAATTGTGAAAGGTGTTTATCGTCCTATATATGACTGTAACAACAAGTTACGTACAATTTTTTTTCATCGATTCCGTTCGGGTATTTTTTATGTTAGAGATGCACCTCGCATATGGATACAGCATCGTCGAAAATGTCTATAAAATATCAAAAATGATCAAAATTAACTGCATGTCAGCAGTCGTAATGCGCAAAAATCTACATTAAAGCAGTTTTAAACCTTTTTTACAAAGTGAATCCAAAAGAAGTTACATGAAGTTCACGTAAAAATAATGGATTTCTTTTTCCCCAAACTGATATATATTGATTATGCTGAACTTGCAGCATTACAATAAGCATTCTTGATTGTAGCTCAATGGTTCACACATTCCATTTTTATCTCGTTGTAATTGTTTGTAGAAATTCCACTTTAAAATGTATGTTCTGTTTTAATTAATCCCTGTATGCCAAAAGTGACTGTAGTGAGAATTTTTTTAATTATTTATTTATAACAAATATAACACAGAAAATATTATAATTTAATGATTATATTTGTAAGAGTAAGATATTATGTTAAAACTAAAGGCAATTTTATGTATTTTTTAGATCTGCTATATTTTGTACTATCAGTCATCCAAATTTTCCCTTTTTTTTTGTGAAATGTGTATCAGTTGTGAAAGAATGATTTGCACAATTTATATTAAAATTGTTAGTCTTTGCCTTTAGCAATACTGTGCTTTAATGTCTTACTTTTTGCAGATTGATGATGAACAGTTTTATAAAATTCTTACTTTGATTGAATCTGGCAAGAAGGAAGGAGCGAAATTAGAATGTGGTGGTGCTCGTCATGGCTCAAAAGGATATTTTGTTCAACCCACTGTGTTTTCTAATGTTCAGGACAATATGCGCATTGCAAAGGAAGAAATATTTGGTCCAGTGATGCAGATTCTAAAGTTCAAGACTCTTGAAGAGGCCATTGAACGATCCAACAATACCGAGTATGGTCTGGCAGCTGGTATCCTCACCAAGGATGTAAATAAGGCTACCATGTATTCTCAACAAGTGCGAGCAGGAACCATTTGGTATGATTCTTACAATCTTTTACGATTTGAATTGTGAATAAGTTTAATATTGAAGAATCTTTATACTTTTGAAAATGTTACTTATGTTAACACTGCCATAGTAATTATTTTATGTGGACATTTTTTTTGTCAAATTGCTTAATGTTGAAGATATTTTTAAAGTTTTTAATTTTTTTTTAAATTAGGGTGAATTGTTTCTTCTCTGGATCAGTTCAGACTCCATTTGGAGGATTTAAAATGTCTGGACAAGGCAGGGAATTGTAAGTATATCTTAAAATATAAGTGAATCTGTAATGACATGAATTATATGTAAAAGTATACCTGAATTCAGTAAAATCTTATAATATAATTAAAATATTATTGTGGTTGAAATAGGAATTTAAAGAAATTAAGATTTGAAATCTATCTACATTATCAGAATGAACATTTTAAGAATTGATAAAACTATTGTTACTAATTTTAATTATGTGAACAGAATGATCACTAAGAGTTGAAAAATAATGAAGATTAATGTACTCTTTGTAAAAATTGCAAAAAAAAATTTTTTTTCTAATTTTCACCAAGAGTACATTATCTTCACTAATAGAAAAAAAAAAAAACTTAGAATTACAGTTCCAAATAATCAGTTTCACAAATTACTAAATTTTGTTAAACAAAGAATTTAAGTAATGTTTTGTGATGCCTCCTTCTCACTTTGCGCTGGGAGTAATTACTGAATCTTCCAGTGATGAAGAATATTTTCTGGGATGGCTTTAATCTTATGTCAAGATTCAGTTTTTCTCTGTCCAATGAATGATACAAGAAAATAGCTGACATATGTTATCTCGGTAATACTTATTCTGTAACTATCTTCTGGACGTTCTGGCCATAGACAATTCAATAAGATTACCATAAAGCTGAGCAGGATTACACACCATTCAATCCTGATGTGCTTTAGACTTATATGTTCCAAATAACATGAAGAGCCATCTTGTTGAAATAAACTTAATAAGCTGAAAGGAGGGAAATGTAAATCCATTATAATCTGCTAAAATATATTTTTATTTTGCTAAATATAAATTGAGACTTACAATTGGTTTGTGAATGGTAAACTCTGTCATTTATGTAATGAATTTAAAACTATGACAGTTCTAAAATACTTGATATTTTTTTGGGAGATTTCTATTACTTTTGAATTCTTAAATCATAATTTCATTATCTTATATCACAAAACTTGAAATGAAGGTTCAATTTTTTTTCAAAATGCTTAAAGTATCTTTGTTCTCATTGTTAATAAATTGGAATAATAAAATTCATCAACAGAACACTAATGATTTATCTAAACTCTTTATTCCCACATCGGAACTGGGTGTTTGCAGCAGTTTGTAGTTAGGCAGCAACAGTTAGCAGTCTTCAACAATGGGTTCCTGTCAACTTTGTCTTTGTGTTTAAAAAATATAAAAATGACCATGGACTAGCAAATCTAACTGAAACATAGATTCACACACACATAGCATTGTTTTTAGCCTTCTTGATTGAAAATTTCTAAATGCATTTAAAGATTCTCAGGGTTTAAAGATTCCATGAGTAGTTCTGATATAATGTAGATCATTAATGCAGAAATTAAAAAGTTGGTTATTACATTTTAGTGTTTTTTACTATTGAATTTTTTATTATTAGCTAGATGTGGAAAATTTAAAATGACACATTCATGTACTACATTAATTAAAAAACCATACCTCTGTATATAGATTTCATATTCGAAAATTCTTTTAAGTATAAAGTAGACAAATTATTTTATAAATATTGTAAATTCTCAATTTTATGTATGTTAAGTTTTGTATATTATTTTTTAGAAAAAAAAATATTAATGATGTATTTTTTTTTTTTATTTCTAGTGGTACTGATGCTCTACATGCATACTGTGAAATTAAAACTGTAAGTATATTTTGATATGTGTGTACAAAACACTGTTATATTATGTTACAGCACTCTGTTAGTAATTTTTCTCCTAAAATAAAACTTATTATTAATTTAATTCTGGTTTTTTATTAAGTTAATTATTAATTCTCTATTTAATTGGTTTATTATTAATCGTTTAATATTTGAAAGTGTATATACATATTCCTATTGATGTAATAAATAAGTTATATTCCATATTTTTTCAAGTAACATGGTTGCACTGAAATTATTTTTCTTAGTCATAAAATAATAAAATTTTCAGAAATTTCACTAATTCATCAAATATTGACAGTAAAATTAAGAAATAGATAATTTTTTAAGTCTTTTTCAACAAAGATAAAGTATCTAATGTCTTCTATTTGCAACTTATTGTTAGAGGCTAATTTCATATAGTTGTTTTACTCACAAATATTCTATTAGAAATTAATTTTAAAAGTAGACGGTAAACTAACCCAGAAATCTTTAAATTGTTAAACAATGTTTAAATTTTAATGTATGTACAGTTCCATCCTCTAAAAGATTATTATTATAACAGAAAAGCGCATGTAAGATGTTCTATCTGGAATTAATTTTTTACTCCAAAGCAAAATTGTTTTCAATGTTCTTAAATATTAGGTAAATTATATTTTACTTTCAGTTAGCAGTTCCGTATAAAAAATATTGTTTTTATTAATGAAAATACAATGGAAAACAAGTGTCAGCATGTAATTTTAAATTTTAAAAGTACAAAATGAAAAATTACTGATAAAATTTTATGAAATCTAGCTTGAAATTTTTACACACACAAATATTTTAGTATTAAGTAATAAATAACTGAACTAGCTTTTTATTTTTAAGTTTTCTGTTACTTACTAATCCTATCTTTTTCTCAGTTTTTTAATTTATAATTTTTTCTTATTTTGGTCCTTAAATAAATTTTTCAACATTTATAAGTTTCGAAATAGTAATATTCTATTGTATTGCAATTTTAATATAATGTTATCTTTTTTAGGTTACTACAATGATTCCTCAGAAGAACTCATAAATGAATCTGTTAGGGACCCAGTTTTCTACTTTTATAACAAGATCTAATTAAAGCAGCAATAAAAATTATGAACCATTTTCTGTGTTTAATTCTACTTAAGTTTTCAAGAGAACATTTTTAATTTCATATTTATTTTTAAATTATAACTTGTTTCTGAATAAGATTCATCACATCAATATATTAATTGTTTTAAATTTTTATAAACAAAATTTAATTTTTTTGATCAAAAAATATTCTAGATATTTTTATTGTAAAATATTACTTTCAACCAATATTTATTAAATTCCATTATTTGTTGAATTTTGA
>JAPDSC010011038.1:115418-168934 GCA_026290005.1 Latrodectus geometricus | reverse complement strand
ATATATATATATATATATATATATATATATCATGGATACAAAAGTAAATAATTTATTAACATTAATTATCACGAAATAATTTTATATAATTATCTAAATGGAGAAATAAAAAAATTAAGAATTTTAATTCAAGTCTTTTTTAGCATGCACATTTTTTTCAGCATGACTGCTTGAAAGTGCTGATAAATTTGAGAAATTTCTTTTGTCTACTTCCATTTCAATTGTTTTAAACTGCCATATCCATTCGCAATTATATAGGACTTGACGCTGATCTAAATACGGATTAGATGCTGCTAGAGGATCTACATGGTACGACGGAGGTAATGAAAGTATTTTAGAACGATAAATCGAGTGTACATAGAAAAATCTTCTTACACGCTTTGCAACTTTATGTAAAGAATCTGTATCAGAACACTTGGTAGACAGTTTACAAAATGCAGAAAATGGACCACAGCCTTGTCTACGCAGTCGTGAAAAAATTTCAGCTTCTTTAAATTCTGGAAATGTTTCAATACTTTCCTCAAAAGGTTCTGTTTTGATTGGAAAATCTTCGAATACATCTAAAAACTGCAGTTTAAAAGCATCCACAGAGTATTCCAAAAGAGCCCTCAACTGTTGGTGGCTGATTCCAGCAGTGACACTTATGTCTCCACAAAAATCGCCATATTTGACAAACTTACCTAACAACACTGCTTCAGCGCATCCAGTTCCTAACACCAAGAGCTTTCCTGGTCTGCCTTTAGTCCACAAAAAGGCTTCAGCAATGAGGTATACCACGACATTCTTTATCCGGTTTTTAACACCGTGATACACTGAATCCTGCTTGGGATCATTTCCTTTCTCTATCATTACATGCGTTAAGAAATAGAAAATAGTAAGAACTGCTTTTATCACAGATTCTAATTGCACAGCTATATAACTAGCTCCTATTTCAGATGAAAATTCTCTTAAATGGTTTAATTTAAGAGGTGATGTTTCCTCAGCTTGCATACTGCATGTAATCAGAAGATTCTTGCACAACTCTTTAGGACCAGTGGGAAAGTATGCTGGATTCTTTAAAATTCGTCTGAGGTCTTCAAGCACATCTAAATGACCTTCATGAATGGACTGGTAAATCAGATTGCAGAGCGAATAAACAATAACTGCAGTGCTAACACTACCGATGTCATTATCTAGAGGCAAAATAAAACCATTGTATGAGCTTCTTCTCAAGTAATCCCACAGCCAACAGGCTGGACCTAAAGCCAAATCTTCACCATGTTGATATGATGGAGGTTTAATTTTTTCGAGAGGAAATTGAGGAAATATATCTTCACTAGAAAGAGAAAAATCTACATGGACACGTGGATAGTTCTTTTTTAAAATGTGGGAATGTCTAAGCTGCTTTCGGTATTGAATGATATCATCGAAATCCAAGCAAGCGGTGACAACTTCTACTTCAGTGAGAGAAAACTGCTTTCCCATGGATAATACTTCACCATTCAATGCAATGTGAGATGTACCATGATAATAGATTCGATCACCATCACATCCTCTGAGATTAGAGAACAAGTAGAGCCCTCCACATTTGGCAGTTGCTGATTGGATCATTTCAACCACAGCACTAAGATTTCCCACTTCATGAAACCCCCCACTTGAATTAATAATCAGTTCCACGCCGTCCTCAAAACAGCTTATATGCGAACTCTGTGGATTCCACAGTTCCTCACAAATCTCGAAGCCAATACTTGTATCTAAAGTGGATAAAACAGCATCTCCAATAGGAACTGATTTCTGATTAATGACCTTCTGAACGAACAAAGGAAGCATGTAGTCTTCTACAGTCTTCTCTTTCGTCCAGGCAGTAAACCAACGACTTTCGCGATACATACTGCTGTCGCACAGTTTTGTCTTGGGTCGAATAAGAAGAATTTTCTTATTTAAAAACAACACTCGAGTGTTGTAAACAATGTTCTTGTGCATGACAGGCATTCCGACATCTACAATGATGTCACAACAAGATTTGTCATTTAGAAGCTTTATTAAGACTTCCCACGAATGGAGAAGGGTGTCACTTTCGTGGAAATGGTCACCACAACCGTAACCGGTGATCTCTAGTTCCGGACCGGAACGATAGGTGGCACCTTTCAGCTTAGCCTTTTTAATGCTTTCGAGAATTCTAAAGTAATTTCCAGAAAAATCCATCGCCCATTGATTCAAAGTGCATGCAGCCAGAATTGCTGTTCTCATTTTTGGAATATTGTAACCTTCGCTTAAATTAGAACACTTCTCCTTTGCAGATATGATAGCCAAGCTCTAAAATAGAACAATTTTAATTTAAGCTACTTTTAAATAATAAGAATACAAAAAATATTTTTGTTACCTTATTATTTTATCTTAATATTTACTTTATCAGAGAATATCAATTATTTTTAAATTCCTGCGTACGAATAATTTTTATTAGATTACTTCATAAAAAATAACATTTAGTTACGCGCTATAAACATAAATATTACTGGACGCATTCAACTTATTTTTTGATTAAAAACATAAAACTTAAAAGTACTATAATGCATGTGATCAGTAAATTAATTCACACAAATTAGTTACTTAAATTAATATAAAACTCGAATATATACATGTAAGATATTAGCCACGAATTTCGAGGAAATAATAAAGATCATACGTCTAAAAAGTTATAAAAAAAGTTTGACATATTTATTCTATTCTATCATTTTGGAAGAATATTCTAGTTAGGATTTTCAATTTTACACTTAACAAAAAAAAGCTCTTAAAGGAAAGCTTATAAGCAGAAAAATCCACAAAATGTTATCACTACCTGGAAATATTTGTTTATGTGAAGGGTAATAAAAAATAGAACATGTAAACGTGTTTATGGAATGTTTTTGAAACTAGTAGTGATAAAAATTGAGGAATTTTATTCGAGACGAATTTATGAACTCGCAAAAATAAACAATGGTTTTATCCGTTTTTAAAATTTAAAATATTTTGAGTTTTATTATACTTGAATATGAAAAAATTCGGAAGAATTGAATTTGTGAATAAGTTGATAAAATTGCATTCTTAAACATAATACATTATGATAAGAGTGAGGTCCTTTTTCCAAAAACTATTTCCTGGATAAGTAAATCATATTTCTTTTCTATCTCCAAAACAATAATAATAATTTCTGTTCCACCATAGATTTTATATACGATTAGGATCCCCTACGAAATTCAAAGAGAGGAACATTGGTAATAGCTGCGTATATAATCACTTGATTCTTTGAGTTGAGTTGCAAGGTCAAATATACTTTGAGTCTCGCTAATATTTTTAATAATTTAACATTTTACTTCTCTGTAACCGCGCGAAACAATACATTAATAATAATTTTAATCATTCTATTGTATAGAATATTTGGACCCCAATTTTTTTTTAATCAAAACATAATATCCAATTCATTAACTTAGAAGGAAAATAGATTTCGATTATGAAATATTTATAATTAATATGGCTTGCCAATTCCTCTGAATTAAACTCAAAAGAAAAATTTATGGCGAGCTTCACACAAGACTTCATATAGTTATATCTCGATTTAGAACTGAAATTGCTACAATAACAAATATAGGAAAAATAATTTGGTAATTTACAAATTCGATTGATAAAGATTGTTTTGCATCGTACTCAGCAAAACGTTTTAAAAGAATACTAGAGAAACTTTTTTATTAACATAATTTCCTAAATAATCTATATGTGTGTAGATACATTCCCTATAATTTACTTACTAGTGGATTATGATCTTGTACACGTCAATATTTTTATAATAAATTAAATAGATATGTACTTTTCAAGTTCCAATATTTTGCTTTATCCTAAAATTTAAATTGATATAATTCGAATTATAGGAGGCTTTTTTTAAATAAGTCAAATAACTAATTGATTTTTATATTTGTTAACAACCACCCTTTTCTGGTATATTTAAACTCTCTGACAATCACTGCAAAGGAGGAACGTTCATTTTTTGTACTCAAAGTTAAACTGAGGTTTACAATTTAAAAGTAATTCTCTCCAAACCACTACAAATATCCAAACCTGAGATTTTAATCGCGAAACCACAATACATACACTATTAAACTAAACATCATATTTCAAGTGATTCATCGTACCACCTCATAGAATTTTAATATGTATACATACGTACACACACATATATACAGTGGCACAAACAATTGAAGATACACCTTACTTTTACTTTATAAATCCTACTTTCAATCAAAATAACACATTAACTAGAAAGGCAAACATAATTTTATTCTTAGACATAACAAAAGGTTTAATTAACAGTAAAAATAAAGAAAAATTAATGACAAAATTCTAAAAGAAAAAATTTCAGAGGCATTTTAAATAAACATAAGCAGATTTCTACCTCAAAAAATTGAAGATACACCAGAGAATTTTTTATTTAACTACAACTAAATTTTTATTCTGCTTGCTACTATAATAATCTAAGTTTAGGCAATGCTATCTTAAACTATATTTGACTGTTATTTTTCTTTTTTAAAGTTGGTTCTGTGAATTTAAAATCGCAATTTGAATTGGAAAATGGCTCCTCGGAGAGAGACCAGTATTGATGTAAGAAAATTTATATTAAGGTTATTTCAGAAAGGAAAATCTTATCGTGAAATAACTGAAATTGTCGATAGAAGCCACTCGTGTGTCCAGAAAATCATTGAAAGATTTAAAAGCGGTGGATTAATTGAAAATAAAAGTAGAAGAGGAAGGAAAAGTATTCTGAGTGATGTAGCCAAAAGGAAAATTTTAAAAGATATCAAGGTTGATCCTAAACTAAGTGCAGTCAAACTAGCAGCAGAAACTTCTCGAATAATTGGCAGAAGTGTAAATGCTGAAACTGTGAGAAATGTGATTAGACATGCTGGATATAAGAGTCGAGTAGCTCGAAAGAAACCATTTATAAGTTTACAAAATCAGAAAAAGCGTTTGGAGTTTGCAAAAACTCATCAATTGAAGACAGATAACTTTTGGAAGAAAGTTATATTTAGTTATGAAAGTAAATTCAACATTTTTGGTAGCTATGATCGTCGGAGCGTTTGGAGAAAGCCGAACACCGCTTTGGATCCAAAAAATTTACGTCCTACAGTTAAACATGGTGGTGGTTCCACCTTGGTTTGGGGTTGTTTGGCTTCAAATGGGGTAGGAAATTTAGTTTTTATAGATGGCATAATGGATCATAAGCTTTATATAGATATACTCCGCAATAAGCTTAAAGAAAGTGCAAAAAAATTGGGTTTAGATGGAAATTTTATATTCCAGCATGACAACGACCCCAAACATACGGCACGAAATGCCAAAATGTGGTGTCTTTTTCATTGTAAACAGCAATTGTACACACCACCACAGTCCCCTGACATCAATGTCATAGAAAATTTGTGGGCCATACTCGAAACAGCGGTCCATAAACACCAAATTAGGAACAAAGATCATTTAAAACAAATGTTACAAGAAGAATGGTACAAAATATCTCCAGACACCACCAAAAAATTGGTCGAATCGGTACCAAGACGTTTGGAGGACATTATAAAAGCAAAAGGACATGCAACCAAATATTGACATTTTCTTTGTATGTGATATATAACAAAAATTTCATTTGTGTATACTCAATTTTTTGAGCTAGAAATCTGCTCATGTTTATTTGAAATGCCTCTGAAAATTTTTCTTTTAGAATTTTGTCGTTGATTTTTCTTTATTTTTACTGTTAATTAAATTTTTTGTTATGTCTAAGAATAAAATTACGTTTTCACATCTAGTTACTGTGTTATTTCGATTGAAAGTAGGCTTTATAAAGTAAAAGTAAGGTGTATCTTCAATTGTTTGTGTCACTGTATATATTAAATTTATATATTCTAAACATAATGTTTTATGTTTAGAATGTATAAATTTAATATTAATTTATATTATCTAAACATTATTTTAAAATTATGTTTTCATTCTGATTATAATTTTTTTTAAGCATTTTTATTCATTGAGAAGAGTTTTTAAATTAAAATCTATTTCTTAAAGTTATTTCCGTTTGATTAAATTTCAGATAGTGTTCATTAAATTCTATTAATTACTCTTTTGGTTTACACGACAAATATTCTTTGATTTTCAAAGCAAATAATTGAAATTTTTGTTTCGTTATATACAACACTTATTGAACTTGTGAAAATTTAAAAAAATTTGTTTCAAATTTTCTTTAGTCAGAAATAGCGTGAATGGGAATATTCACGCTATTTCTGACTAAGGAAAATTTTGGAGGAAAGAGAAAACTATTTTAATTGCATTAAAGTTTTTACTTTTTGGGAGGTATCAATTGGGGATTAAGATAAATTTTTGGAAACTGGAATTTCACATAAATTTTATCTAATACACCAGATTGACTTATCATTCTTGATTTCTCGTTATGAAATATAGTATCTATTATTTCATTAATTTTTCCTTTATCCCAAAGGTTCTACTTCTAGTTTTCTATATTAAATAAAAAAAAATATGAGATTAATGCATTTTAAGAAAACAGACTGTTTTATTAAAATTTAAAAATATTTTATTATTAGTGAAAGATTTTATTATAAGATTTAATTATAAGTTTAATTTCGCAAACATAAAAATATTTGGACAGACCAATAATATGAAAGATTTTTGTCAACAAACGATGCAAAAAAATTCTGTAGATATGAAATTCAATTCACCCCAACTTTTATGTGAACAAAAAACAAATACTTCATGCTTGTTTTCGATATAAAATTTGAAAGATTTATATTCACTTAATGTTTGTAAAATATTGATCTTTATCTACCAATACGAACTTAAGTTTCTCCATACTTAATACTCGTTAATAATTGTGAGCTATATTAGTTAAAATATTTAAAAAATATACATAATTTATTTCGAAAGACCAGGAATCTAGCAGTTATTTAATACACATATAAATATTATTCTTGTTAGAAAGTTTTTTTGAAACACAGAACTAGAACATTAAACATTCATAGTAACAGTGCACGTATATAAGCATAGAATTTAAGAATAATTTCACATTTAAACAATACATAAAGTAACAAAATAAAAATAATTTAGAAAAAAAAAAAAAACTTTTAAAAATAAAATCGAAATTCTGTATTACATATCTATTACATAATCCTTTAAAAGTTTTTTTTTTATAAACTTATAGAATATTGTTCTAAATATTATATATATAATGTTAAAATATTTAGAACAATATTCTTAATGTTAACTCATCTACATTCTAACGGTCGTTTTTCATAAAATGTTTTCTTTATAATTCGATTAAGCAAAATGTGAAGTATATTTATTTTTCCAGATTTAATATATTCCAGTGATGAAGATCGAAAGAAGAGTAAAAGAAACTCGGGAAGTACTTCGTCAACTATCTATTGTAGTCGAGTAGGGCAATGTAATAGCCTTTTTTTAATGTAAATCTTGACTGAAGGCCATTAGGAAAATTAAAAGTTGATTCTTGAAAGGGAAATTTCCATTCGTCCAACATCCTGCCCAATGTTAATTTAGAAAGTGCAGCTGCTTTATCAGTTAAAAGTTCCATCTTAATATAAAGATAATAAAATAAAGACAGCCGCCAGCACGGCTGTTAACCTTTTCTTTTAAAAGCAGAACTTGAGACCTTTCTCAGTGCGATCTATATTTTATTGAGCGGAATAAAATATTGGATGCAATAAAATAAGAAATGACAGAGTTAAATAAGACATTTTGGAAAGCTTTTTTAGAATACGAATTATATAGCAATATGTAAAGAAATAATCGTACAACAGAAAAAAACTATAAGTTTGGAAATTTTTTTTATAAATTTGTATACTTACAGTAATTTACAACAGAATTTAATATCGCAATTTTTTAAAATGTAAAAAGTTGAGATTAAGACTTAGAGATGTTATAATATTTAAAAACTAATTGCAATGTAAGGAAATAAAATTTTTCGAGATATCGAATTCGTTAATATATGCGGAGATGACAATATATATATACATTGGAGTAAAACATTTATAACAATTATTTGCATATTATCTATAAATAATAGTAAATTGGAAGCCACAATAGTCTGTTTTTTGACATGTTTCATGGGGGGGGGGGTGGAATTTCGCAGAATTTGTTCTAAAAAGATCAAAGAGAAAATGATGTTTTTGAATTTCGCGTTTGTTGTTAAGCTTTAATTATTTTTTTTTTATTATTTATTGCAAATAAAATGTTTTGGAAAATAACTTATAATATTGAAAAACAACCTATTCAGCTTAATTTTTAAAAAAATATGAATTACATTTATTGGAGTTCCTACATACTTTTTTTCATGCAAAAGGATGGTGTAAATTAAAAATTAAAAAAAAATTCTATTAAGTAAATGGAAAAAGATCATCAAAAAAAGATGGAAAATAATCTCATGTATAATGAAAATTTTTTTTGTATAACTATTCATAATATTGTGAAGTGGTAATAGAGCAAAAATATTTTTTCCTGAATTATCAATGGTTAACATTGGAGCCTGAGATATATATGTGTGTGTGTAAGAGACATAACAATTAATCACACATGACATGTATATTTATATAATAAATTATTAACTACTAAATTTTTGTTATATAAATATGCATGTCATATGTGACAAATTGTTATGTATCTCATAAAATAAACAAATAACTAAAGTAATACTATATAAAATGAATTTGTCATTCCTCATAGTGTCTGTAAAAATTTAAATAAATTATTCTCCAGACGAAAATAAAATGAATAAATCAATAAAAGAAAATTCTTATTCCTTGTTACATAAGCATATTTGTCATTTATTACAAATAATTTAAATGTTTAAAATAAAGGAAAACACAGACAAACAAGAGAAAGACTTTCAGGTGAAATATATTTGAACAAAACATTTTATTATTCTTTTTTGAACAGAGTTATAAAGAAAAAAATAGAACAACAAAATTTCACAAGAGCAACACAGATATACAACAGTAAACATTGATAAGATTTTTAATACAATAACATTAACCCAGAATAAATATTGTAAATGACACACATAAAAAAACACATTTTATAATATTTACACATGCATTATTGATATTTATATTATCATGCAATAGTATCTAGAAAACTAGATACATATTTACTTATGATAGTAAATTGAGCAAGTCTAGTGCGTTTGATCGATATATTACTATCAAAATGCATGAATTAAAGATGTTTAAACAAAAATAAATACATAAAAGTAAACATTTATGGTGGACTTAAAAATATTAAGTATTTACAGGTATACTTATATAAATGTGAAAAGCAAACAATTTATAGTTCTGTAGATTTTTCTGTTAAAGATGAAAAGTAATCATCCCAATATGAAATTAATTATTTTTCATTACATTTTTTAATACAAATTGCGAAATTTAGATTACATACTTATCTTACATTAGATTACATACTTATCTTAGTATAATTTGTTCAAAATGTCAAAAACATTATTTTAAATACATTTTTTTATATCTAATGAAGGAAAAAAAAATAATAAATTTTCTATAAATTATTTTGAAATAAATTATGTAACGTTTGAACAAATATTTCAAAAATTAACAAATTCAAGAAATTATATAATATTTAGTAAAATTATAGAATATGTCAAATATAAAAATGATTTATATAAACCATAAAATGATACAATTTATGATAATAATACATTATGTGGAATAAAAAATGAAATAAAAAGTTTATTTTTAAAGTACTTAATTTTAATTTTTATTGTTTTATATTATCATATATTTTCCAGGATATTTAAAATAATATAAGAAATAGATAAAGATATTTGGAGAAGCAAAAACACTGAAATAAGTATTAACCAAGTATGATTAAATTATCATTATATGATCTGAAAACAGTTGTGCAAAAAATAGGTGAAAATATATGAATAACATTTGACTAAAATTATTTTCTAATTTTTACACATATAATTCATATACTTTTAAATTTAAGTAAATTGACTTAATGGCTATTCCCAATATATAGAATACATATTTAATAAAAATTATCTAAACTAATTGTTTAATAAATCTAATACACATAGAAATACACAATTCTTTTTTGTATAAATATTCTATATATTCTACACATAATTATAAAATTTTTAGTATTTAATTAGTTCATAGATATTTATAATAATTTATGAATTTTATAGGGATATAAAACATAATAAAAAATTCAAATCCTTGAATATTTTTTATATTTGAAAATAATAAATTTTGTAAAATAAACAATCTTAAGGACTGCAAAAACAGAGAAATAAAATTTACTCAAAATAAGCATACCTAATTCTTTTTTAAATATCCCAAACTAAAAACATGTAATTCTAAAAATTTAATCTTCTTATGTTTCTTACATAATAAAAGAAAGTCTGAAAAAATCAATATCAGATTAAATTACAAATCTTCCAAAAAAACCTATCTAGAGATATTTATTTTGTAGCATTTAAAACATTTATAAATATTTCATTTCATTGGCAATTTCAATAAATATAAAAAAAGAATTTATTTAACGGACTATAACCTTAAAGAGATAATAATCATAACTTTCCATTTTTATTACATCACAGAATAGTATTTATTGTACCTCTGAATTATGCATTTACTGCTTTATAAATGTCCTTTACATGAATAAAATTTTATTTTATATGATTTGCTTACATAACTAAAATATTGGCAAAGTAAAACTAGCTTGAAATTTGCTGCTTAAAATTACATTGAAATTTTTAACTGAGTTTCAATTATGTATGGAATTTTTAAGCCATATAATGTTAAAAGAAAGTTATTTTAAAGTAAAAAGAGAAAAAAATTTAGAAAACAAATTTTTTAAAGATTATGTTAAAATTATTATTTCAGATTTCTTTTTGAGATGAAAAGCAACAAATTTTAAAAATGAGATAATTAGGTAAATAATATAAGCTTTTAGGTATTTGTAGTCACATTAGCACCAGAGAATGATTATCAAAATACATATTTATCATAACAACAACAGTAAGATAATATGATCAAATTTATTTTAAATTTCTGAATATAGACTCTCTGTAAATAATATATAACACAAATAAATGAGTGAAATATATTCACAAAATCATAAGTATACTATTTATATTTTTCTTATAAATTTAATAAGTAGAAATACATAAGTAGGTATTTTATATATATATATATTTATTTATATTGTGAGAATTAATGAATTTAGAGTCAATAAAATATATAATTTCTCAGAAAGACAAGACATCTGAACTCACAGCAGAACCAACAGTACTCCGCCTATGAGTTGAATGAGTTGAATAAGACTTCAACGAATATCCACTACTGTCCTTTGAGCATTTTGGTAAACTTTCAGAAACAACAACCCCTAACCTACTAGAACCAGAGACATTTTCATGGAGGGATGTACTACTCACATCCGGAAAACTCCGATCCAAAAGATTATCTTTTAAACTGTGGATCTTGTTATGACCATGGGTGACTATATCCCGCATCCTGTCTTCCTTTATTTTCTTGTATCTTTTTAGAGCAACATCAATGGCATGGAACTGCCACTCCCATTTCACATTGTAGAGGAATGGCCTTTGGTCATACCTGTTATCATCAGGACTGTAACTTTCTGCATGATATGCTGGAGTTAGCACAGTCATTTTATGGCGATTGATGGAGTACTTCCTGAAGAAATGCTTCACTTTGTCTGCAATATCATGAGCCTGTAGAATATTTGACCAGGTGTTTACCAGTTTGCAGAACATTGAGTAAGGTCCACATCCTCCAGGTTTCCTCAAGTGGCCATAAATACTTAATTCATCGTAAGTCATTCCCATATCTTCTTCATCTGTTTGAACAAGTTTTCCTTCTACCAGAGGTTCTAATTCTGCAGTAGGCTGAGCATCAAGAATTTCTCCTAAAGATGGTAAACTAAACTGAAAGATTGCATACTTCAAAAATGACTTTAAATCTTTTTTACTAATAGACCCAATAGGATTTACATCAGCACTTGAGCAGTCATATTTAGTTAAATAACCAGCAAGACCTTCATCAACATTTCCAGAACCTAACACCAATAACCCACCAGACCGGTTTCGAGTCCACAAGACTAATTGAGCAAGAAAATATGCCAGTACCATTCGTATTCGTGCTTGCACATTTTGCAAAGCCAGATTTTCTCTGGTATTACCACCATGAGCACGAAATTTAGGTGTCACACCAGTAGCTAAAGTAAAAACAGCTAAAATAGCATCAATTATGATGTCAATTTTTATTTTCATATGATAACTTCCAATCTGAGAAGCTAAATCTTTTGCTCTGTTGCAAGTTTCTTCAGAAGAATTTTTTGTACCCATATAACAAGTAACTAAAATATGATTGCATAGTTCACGAGGATTCTGAGGCTTGTAAGATGGATCACCAATTATCTTTCTCAGATCTTCAAGAACCATAGCATCTCCATCAGATATAGATTGGCAAATCAAAGTACACATAGAATACACAATAACAGCAGTACTACTACTGTCAACACCTCCACTTAAAGGTAAGAAGAAGCCGCCTTGACCACTACGGCGTAAATAATCCCACAACCAACATGCTGGCCCTAAAGCTATTTCCTCTTCAGGTGTATGATATTGCCATTCCTTGGGTTCAAAAGTGGGTAAAAATAAATCATTTGATGATAATGCAAAATCTACTTGAACTCTGGGATAACGAGGTGATGAAGAGGCAACCAAATTTCGACTACGAATACTATTGCGATAGATCCGAACATCTTCAAGATCTAATGTAGCAGTAATCACTTCAACTTCCTGGAGAGAAAACTGTTTACCAATGCTAACCATATGACCATTAATTGCCACATGGGAGCAACCTTGGAAATAGGTTCGCTCACCATCACAACCACGCAAATTAGAAAATAAATATATCCCACCACATTTTGCAGTCGCAGATTTTACTAAATCAACAACTACATATGCTTTCCTAAGTTCATGATAACAACCACTCCCATTAGATATAATTTCCACACCATCAAAGCTTTGAGAAATGTGAGAACTTTGAGGATTCCACAACTCTTCACATATTTCAAAGCCGATACAAGTATCCAAAGTTGCAATCACGGCATCACCAATCAATACAGTTCGCTGCCCACAGATGTCTTGTATCATTCTTGGTAAATGGAAGTCCTCTGTCTGCTTTGTTTTTGTCCAAGCAGTAAACCAACGGGTTTCTCGGTAGTTACCATCATCGCATAAAATTAATTTTGGGCGAATCAAGAGTATCTTTTTGTTCAGAAAAATAACCCTACAGTTATAGGTGACATTTTTATGCATTACAGGCATGCCAACATCAATTATCATGTCTTTACAAATTGAGTCCTGGAGCAATTTAGCCAGAACTTCCCAAGAATGGAGAAGTGTATCACTTTCATAAAAATGGTCTCCACAACTGTAACCAGTAATTTCTAATTCTGGACCACACCGATAAGTAGCACCTCTATCTTTAGCCCGTTTAATACTCTCAAGTATTCGCTCATAATTCCCTTTAAAGTCCATGGCCCACTGATTCAAGGTGCATGTTGCTAAAGTGACTTTTCTTCCCATTTTCAGGTTGAAAAATGTATTTAAAGATATCAACAGTGAAACTATTCAAGGAATTAAAGATTGGAATTTGAAGTTGTGCTTGAAAATCCAGTAAGTATTAACCTTAAAGAAAAGAGTTACAAAATCAGAGATTAAAATTTAAATTATATAAACTAAATAAAAAAAATCTATACACCTGAGAATAATTTTTATTATTAATATGTACATAGAAAAACTTTAAAAACTAAGAATATTACAAACAGTTAACCAGACATAATGTTACTAATCCTGATATTTAGAATAAGTAAATGATAGTTTTTGATGTAATACATTTAAATAGAAGATAGAATAAAATTTTAACTAAGCCATCATTTTTTTTAAAGTATAGAAAGCAAAATAATAAGAAAAAATGAAGGCAAGACAAAAAATAATGTTTGACAAAAAGAATAGTTCAAATGTTTTTCGATTAATTCTCATTCAAAGGATTTAAATATAAAAGCTTATAATATACAATTGAATCTAGAAGAAAAAAATAATTTATACATAAGGAAGGTATTATTTCTTGAATATAAAATTGCTGTATATTCAAAATTATGTATAATTTAAAAAACAATTAAAAAATAAAACAAAAGAATTTATGAAACATACATGAAATTATTATACAAGGTCAATATTGTAAAGTGCTGTCATTAAGAAATGATTAAAAATTTAATAAATAAAAAATGTTTTATAAAAGTAAAATCATTTTATCAAGAAGTTACGCATCTGAACATCAAAGAAATAAATTTTTAAAAATATCATAAATTTGAACAGAAAATAAGATTCAGGCCAAATTATTTTGTTCAACACTTTAAATCATAATAATAATAGAATTACATTAAAACAGCATACATTCAAAGAGTATGTATCACCACATATGAAAATCAGGTAACGAAACAGCTGTAGCAATTGAGGAAACTCTTATGTAAGTTATTATCATTGATATATGTAATTAAAATTTAAGATCATAAGAATGATTAATTGCTTAAAAATTGTAAATAAAATGAAGATTTTAAAGCTTAGACAAGACATTACTATGCGAATCTGACTTGTTCTATGATAGCTGCTAATACTGTGTAGGAATTCTGATTATAAATTTAGTAAATTGTCTTTACATATGAGCTCATATATGTAGAACTTTATATTTAACATCCTGGTAAACCCTTGGAAACTCAGTTAGGGCAAAATTTAGTCACTTTGATTATATCATGAAAAGTGAACAGCATTCCTTACATTACATCCTTGCAGAGATATTAAATAATTTCTTGTAGGAAAATAGTTTCTGAGAGATGTATTACAAAAAGTAACAAAGTGGCGACAAGACATTTCAATTATATTCCTAAATTCCAGTTTTTCTTGATATTAATATTAGAAGTTCATGAAAATATAAAAGTAAATTGTTCGCCACATAAATACTATAATTATTGAGACTATTAATAAACTCTATTTTTTAAAGAAGACATCAGAAATAATTTCATAGAAATGTGAGCAATAAGTTTTTAATAAATACTATAAGCCATCATTATAGTTCATAATGCATCTTGCATTAGTCTGAATAAAATTTTTCATTAGCAGGGTATGTGTTCATTAGTATCATAGAAAAATGTAAAGAAATCTTATTAAGGGAAAAAACAAAATACAGCAAATTTTTTATTAATGATTTATTACTATATACATAATTATTTCATGAAAATTAGCAAAAGCTATAAGCTTATCATAACTTATTAAAACTATTAGCATTTTAATTCATCAACTCTATATTAAATAAAAATTTACACCTTTTACAAACAGAAATAGAGATATTTATAATTAATAAAGTAATATGACATACATTTTCTTAAAATTTAATGAATGTAGTTTTTACTTAAATAGCTAAAATGTATAACATAATTTATATTATGGACAAGTAGTTTTCTAAAGCACTTATTTGATAGTTAGCTAATACTTTATCTTTTCCTGCTATTAAAAATGCTTTGCTTAAATTAAGTCATCTTTTTAGTACAATATTAATCATATTTTATTTTAGACCTTAAATAAAAATACATTTTTGTCACAAAATAAATAAAAAGCTATAAAATTCTTTGTTTTAAGCTACCCAATAATTTACTTTGATAAGACATAAATAAGTAAATTGATGAATAATTATACCATACTATTTATGCATAATATGAGACAAGTAAACAGTTCCCTTTTTACCCAGATATTATAAAAACAAGTTTTTGTAAGCCCGATTCTAAAATTTTTTAATTGAATCAAAAATTAAAAATAACATAAAAAATACATAAAAAAATCAGGTGTTATCAAATAAAAGTTTAAACATATTAGAAGCTAAATTAGAAAAAAAAAAATTTTTTTCTTTTCATGGTTATCATATTATATTTTACAGAGAGGAGATTAATTTCACAGTTATTTTTGATACTGCATATTTTATCTCATAAATTTTCACAATAAACCTGTTAGAGCATTATATTCTAACTTAAAAGAAAAAATAAATAAATAAAAAATAATAATAAAAAGACCATTAATTTGTATGCTTGGGTGATAAACAAAACAAAACCAGTTATCAATAGGTAATGTTTTTTACATTTTAGATTTAATAATACTTTTAGTAAAAACAAATTTCATTTGTGGGTGTGTAATTTTTCCCTAAATTTAATTTTTTTCAGTTTTAATCAACAATTTTCTAAAACAAACCTTAACTTTATAATAATGAGATTCCAGCTGTTTCAAAAGCAAAAGCTTCGAAAAGAACATTTGTAGTAATCTATATTGACAAAGTGATATAAAAGAATTGTAAGAAAAATACATAAAAAATCAGGTGTTATCAAATAAAAGTTTAAACTTATTAGATGCTAAATTGGAAAAAAAAATTTCTTTTTCATGGTTTTAAATGATATTTAAATGAAAAACAAAACAAACTAAATTAATTGAAATTAACATGATTTTCATGAATGAAAACATAAACTGGAAAATTCTAGTATCAAAAGCATTTTTTAATGTATGTTTTTAATGGAGTGGCTTGTTTAAGAGTATAACTAATAATATATTGTTCCAATAATGATTAAAATTTCATTCAATTATGCACTTATTCTAATAACAGTTTGTCCATTTATAGAATTCATTTAAAGGAACAGTAGAATGCATTTTTCTTTGAAAGAGTTGTAATCAACTTCTTTCAATTTAATTTACAAATTTGTGTGGCTTGTATTAATAAATTAAAACAGAAAATAATATGCTTTCTTTTTCCACTTTTAATAGTTCTATAAGCATTTTATTTTTAATAGTTATTGAAATTGAAAACTATTTACAGTTATTTTAAAAACGATATTATTTATGTCACTAATACAAACAAACTGTATAATAAAAAAAATGTAAAAAAAAAAAAAAAAAAAAAATCAGTATTTTAATAGTATGGACAAGTGAAAAAGATAAGTTTGGATTAAATTGCTTTTTTAATTAATTTAGTAAACTACGAAAGAAATATGCAATTATCAAATATTTAACATTGAAACATATTAAAAGAAGCAACAGAGATAGCAACCCATGATGCAAATACTAAATGTTCCAAGAATATTATAATGAAAAAATATATACGTCAATTTATCTTTTAACTGAATATAATAATACTGTCATGTTGTCACATTACAAATAGTTCAAATTGAATAAGCTAAATTCTATATTCGTCTTGCAATCAAGAAAATTTCGGAAACCATATTTAATAATTTTTAAAATTAAGAGTAAAGTAACAAAGAAATTCTTACATCGATGATAGAGAAGTATCTATTAGTGCAAGAATTGTCGCACAGCACTGCGTCTAGATCGGAATATGATTAAAGAATGAGCATTTCACGATTTTTATGACCTCCAAACAAATACACACGATGCCGTATCCATGCGACAATCAGCAGTGACGGTTACGAGGAAAATAATTTGGCATGAAGAAAATTTGGCTTTCAATTTTGAATTTCAAATATATTTTATTCATAATATTCATAATATAATTTAATTAATAATATAATTTTACCTTTGACAGTCATGAGTGACAAACTTATTGAAATAAATATTTGTAGTATTTTAATTCATTACACATTAAGCACATATTGAAATATATTCACCAAAAATGCTATGGGGAAATGTATCAGAACTAGTCCAAATTTAGAAAGAAAACTTAATGAGATTAAAAGAAAGATACATTTTAAGCGTTTCTTCTTGCAAATTATTAATTAGGGAATCAATCTAATTGTTTTTTTTAAATAAGTATTAACACCTTAAATAAAATCTATTGCAAGATAACTTTAATAATCAGCAAAATTTTATACTATATTTTTGACATAACTTTTTCACTCAATGGAATTTCCTCAGAATATTCAATGCATTTCCTCGAAGTAAAAATCAGAGCGCATTCAATGTACATAAATTATCTGAATTCATCTGCTCGGAATAATTTGTGATATAGCTAAACTGAATTTCTTACGAAATTCAATTAAATAAACCAAATAAAATCTTTATATTTAGATACGAAGTTACAAATGTTTTAGTAATTCGTCCAGAAGCTATATTGAGATAAGTAAATTTTTTTTTTATCCTAAATAATATCATTATTCTTTGCAAATTTCTTTGAGGAAGGTATTTTTAACCAGTCATTTGCAAATGGCTCTCTAAATTATGAATTTGCTGTAATCTTGTTATAGCAAAGATGATTATAAAAGTAGAAGTGTTTTGCTTTGTAAATGTACCAAGTATAAGTGAAATTTTAATGCTCTAATTCATAAATAAAAATAAAATAATACCTGTATGCCGAATTGCTTTTTACAAACTAATTCTAGGTAAGGTTTAATTCTGAGCCGAATCAAACATAATCAAAATGTTCTAGGAAAATTTGAAAGAGGATTTTGTTTCAACTTCCAAAAATATACTTGCCTGCCGAACAGCTTATTAAAACAAAAAGTTTTTAGAAAAAAATTATTTTTACTAAGATACCGTGATTGTTCTTTACTTAGTGCTGATTGTGCATACTCAGAGTTCCGCAAAAATAAAAAAAAGCTCATCCTAATTTTATTTTTACAAATGATATTAACACTTGGAGTGTAGGAAAATAAAATTCTTTATTGTGGTCACATGAAGGAAAAGACCACGTAGGAATAATTCATATTTTGTAGAGGACATAAATTATTCTAAATTTAAAAATATTGTAATATAATGCTGCATACTGTGTTAATATGATTAAGAACATTTTCTTAATTTTAATCTTAAAATGTCTGAAAAAACATCACATATTTGCTGCAGCATTTTATTCGTTAACTAATTTATTAAAGAATTGGAATCAGTTTATTTGAAGCTTTGTTTTGGAAGAATAAAAATCTTGGAATAAATGATCGAGAAAGTGGCATGGGATTGGATGATAGTTCTAAAAGTTCACATTTAAATAACGGCATCATTATGAATCCCATAACTGTCGCATCAGTTATCAGATAATCCATTTCTCTTATCATCTGGGGGTGTGCATACGAGGGGATTATGAACAAGTTTTCTAATGGACTTTCCCTTTTACTTACATTATTGATAAGAGTTCTTTTTAAGCTCAGTTGTTGCGGATCGTGGCAATTGCCTCTTTCTTAAATTTTACGAATATAATTTCAATCAAAATTATACATTTGCCTAATGATATGATACATGAATAAAAAGGACTCAACATGACCTGGTGATAAGTTAGTGCTAATCGGAGCATTAAATCCTGGGTTCCATCGCAGCCACTGTCGAACAATGAGAGATGGACGTTACCCTTTTGCCTTCTGCAAATGCAAGTCTATTAGGATGGTGCTTGTGAGCTTTCAGGGTTTCCTCCTTATAACACATCAGTAATCCCTCAATTTAAATTGGGGATACTCAAATCTTTACAAGGACCATTAGGCACTCCAATTTTGCGGTATCAAAATAAATAAAAACGGTGTGATTTGAATGGATTAATTTTAAAAATTTGAGTTTCATTTTAATGATATATCCCATTTAAATTCTACCTATTACTAGATGAATCACGTTCATCCTAGTCTTCAGTTCATCAGCTTTTGAGTTAGATTCCTACCTCACGTGAAAGTACTTATATTAGTTCTGGATCAACTTTTAAGCCGTAATTCCTATCGACTTAGTAACAGCGTACAAAAAGTGACCAAAAAGTTATAATAAACTAAATATGAATCTGAAAAACAGAAAGGAATATTATATTTGAAAATTGGGAAACTGTCATAATTTAAACGAATAAGTTGAAAGAGAAATTTTTTTTCTAGATTAAATAAAAATGTTAGATATTGTTATTGCAATACGCTTACGACTATTTATAAAACCTAGCGAAATCGAGGAGCACAGTGGTCTCGTGACTTTTGTATCATAGACAAGTGATGTAGTCGACATCTGAGATGTTATCTTGTTCTCTACACCACATCAATGAAATTTTAAATGTGCAGAAGATCTTTCAACACGATAGGGTTTTCGACATGGTTAGATTATGAGCGGAGGGTACCGTTTTGTGTTACTCCACTAAGCCACAAAGGTTAAATTTTTAATTAAGTATGAACATAAGATTGTCCTGATTCGTTGTTCCAGAAGTAAAGTATTAGGAAAATTTCAGTACATAAAAAGCTCCAGGAGTTAAAACTATTGTATTTGAATATTTGATAGGTAACACCTTTAAATATGATCGATGTATTTGATGGGAAAGAATTTACAATTTAACTAATATCAAAGACTAAACTCAATAATGCGATAAATGCACGTGAAAATTATCAAAAAGCATTAAGATATCGCTCATTTTTATTCAAGAAGGAAAAAAATTGATTTCTAAGGTAATAAGATTTTATGGGTTGTTTCCGTAAATATCTGAATTTGCATTTATTAAAATAAATATATAATTCGAAGGAACAACTTTGATATACCCCCCAAAAATTAAGCGCCAAATCTGGCACTCCCTACGAACTTTTTTGGGTTGCTGTTTATTATTTTGGTGTTGCCAATTTAGGTTTTTTCAGCTTTTAGATTTTGGCTGTTGTCAAATTTAGTATTTTCTTGTATTTTGTACCATTTTTTGAGTTTTTTTTTTTTGCTATTAATTATTTGTATTTAGTGAGAATCCATCTTGGCGAGAAAAAAGGTGCCAAAAACAAGTATTTTGCTTGGCGAGGAAAAAAGTTGCCAAATTTCCGATTTGGGGGGTATATCAAAGTAGTTCCAATTCGAAAGCCTAAAATAATATCTAAATTACAAGAAAAGAGCTTTAAACTGAGCAAGATAAAAAATACTTTTAGTCGCTTTGATTTCTCGCAGCTCTATTTCCTTTTCTCAAAACAATAATCTAACCCTTTGAGTACTGATTTCTTCGAAGACTATATTGCATGAAAGTAAGCGAGTGTATGACGAGTATTACATTCGTCATATGTACTCAAAGTATTAACGAATCAATTTGGTATGGAGATAGTAAGACGTTTTTTCAGATGGGAAAATATACGAAAGGAATTTTCTTTCACTGTGATATTTCCTTTTTGATGAAAGTCCTGCCAGTGGAAATAATATGTAATGGCCTCTTAATGTGAGAAATGATTTCGTATGTCACTTAATGTTCTTATTCTCCTATGACATTTGATAAGTAATTCATTTTGTGAAGGATAATGGCTGTATTACTTTATTTATTTTGCGAAGAAAAAGACTTTTCCTAAATAAAGAAACAGTAAAATGATTAAGAGTAATTATGAAATTCTCTTGTGTCAAAAAACATCAAAAGATTTATTTCCGTGAGTCAAATATATCATGTTTAATCTTCTTTTTACATTTATTTTTCTTAATTATTTTCTTGTGAGATTGTTTAAATACTATGGTTATGCCATTCCCTTTAGCTGTCTCAAACCTCGCCAAATCTTTATGTTTGGCGACAACATACTGAATAAAGAAATTTGAAAAATGTAATACCACGTTTGTTGTGACAAATTTTACTTTGGAAGAAAAATTGTGAGGATGTATTCTATTTCAAAAAGCATGATAGAAATTAAGCTATCGTTGTGAAAACATTCGGAAACATGATATCCTTTTCTTTGATTAAGATGATAATTTTAATTATGGTTAAGAATGACATTTAAGATCCAAGATGCTCGAAATGTTTCAGACCATAATGTTTTAAACCTTGTCATAACGAACTAGAGTGTGTTGGAATCAATTACATCGATATCTCTGATATCCGATTTCAGGGACTCCAATAAATTCGGAGCATCCTATATAAGATTCTACTTTGGATATCACACCATATGAAGAAGCCACACGAATTTAAGTCCGGATTTAATGGAAGCCACCCTATCTCTTCAATTTATCAACAAAAAATGCCCATAAAATGTTCTTTGTCAGATGACGATATCAGCAATTCAATGGTGACAAAACCCATCCAGCATGAACCAGTACTAGCATGTCATATTGAGACGGCCTAGTTAAGGGCCAAAGTCACACTGTAGAAACTCTCGGTATTTCATTACACCCACAAAGGTAGAGCTTAACTCTGTGGGTGATGTACAGGAAAGTATGCTAGTGTAACAACAAACTTTCGAACTTCGAACGACATGTCAGTCGAACATTTACATTACTTCGGTTATTATCCTAGAATTTTCTTACGATAATCCTTCTTCCAAGGTGATTCTATAATGCTTATTATTTATCTTCAATAATAAGCCAAGCTGGTAACCGAATGGTTTGTCTTGTCTTAGTACACAGGTATTTGGGAACTAAGCCACCTTTGTTACTATTTATTTAGCATTAAACCGAATGGTTAGCTCTCTTACCATCGGTTCAACAATTCGAATCCCACCTTGTGTTGGTTCCGAATCTACTTTAAAGTGTAGGTCTAGATGTGATTAACATAGTTTGGTACGTCACTCTATGGTCACCTTTTGCACAATAGGGATAATTAGATAAGGGTCTAGGGTTTTAATTGCATTCCGAAACACTAACATCCGTACCCAAGAAGGGATTCGAATCCGCGAACTGTTGAACCGAAGACCATTCGGCTCCAGTCTGATTAGTTCTTCGTGTGCAAAGAATGATCGTTGCAACACATTTGAAATCAAAAGCTTAAAATATTTCTTGTTATGTTTTTTGGACCAACCTATATCTGTAATTAACATATGTATGATAGTTAAATAAAATTTTTCTTACTATACAGCTGCAAAATATCTGATGTTATAATATCTAAAGATTAGTAAAATTTAATGGCGCATATTAAACCTATCTTTACAGTAAAAATCAAACTTACAAGCCAATAAAAGAAATAAAATATAAGAACTTTATTATGTAATAATTAAGTCCATACAAAATTTAATAATATATATATATATATATATATATATAAAAGAATCAACACAATTTTTTAATTGAGTTATATTCCAATAGCAGCATTATTATATCATCTCATCGGATACATTTAAAAAGTAACCATTTGATTTTTGAAATGTATCATTTTTACATATATTCAGATTTAAATGAAATTGTGTTTTGATCATACACTCCTTTTCTTGGTCATTTTAATGATTATTTTGTCTTAATTAATTTTTGTTCGGTTTAACATTGATTACATTTCTTTCTTCTTCTGTTCGAATATAAATATGGCGACTTTTCTTTTTATATTTTTACATAATCAAAACATGACCTGCATATTATGAAGTCATTTTTTATTAAGACAAAAATCCTTTTGATGGAGTTATATGAACCATAAAAAATGACATTCAATTAAGAGAGTGGCATTAAGAAGATAAATATATAATCATGAAACGGGCTCAATTAAAGAAGAGAACTTGGATCAATAACCATGAATTACGAATTTATTCAGGAAGTTGTAAAGAGCATTGGGATTCTTTCTCGCTCTCTTTGAACTTTTTTTTTCTTTAAATAAATAAATAAATTCCAAGAGCAACATTTTATGGACCGATTTCAAGGACAGATTCAATTAAACGTATCAATTTTTTTATTCAACTGTTTTTAAATGTGTGTGTATGAAACACATCAATACGTATTGTCATTCAAAAATTAAAAAAAATTTCATTTTTTATTTCGAATTTGCTATTGTCATAAATCTACAAGTCCAACCAATTTTAAATATTGCAACAATGGACATAAAGTTTGATATCTAGAAAAAAAACAATAAATAAATAAATAAAATAAAATTTTAAGAGAATGGAATGTGATCTATATATGTGACATTCAGTCAACAATGTTTATTAATGATAAAAATAAGGATAAAGATAATGAATAAATTATACATATAATTTAGTAATATGCAGTTTATTAATATAACTTAAATTGAGCACATTTATTGATATCACTGACATCGAACATGGTTTTATTAATAACATTAACAGTTTGTTATTTTCAGTGCAGTTTATTAATTTTCCTAACATACCATTTATTAATATTAATCGAAACAGAATTTATTATTTCATTTTGCAATGTAAATGCAGTAGTTAATGCTTAAAAAAACCAGCAATTTTTAACATCAGAAATGAGCAATTTAATACTCCACATGCTTGACTTGAGTTACATATCACCAGAGAAAACATATGACATTCTTTTAAAAGATTTATTAAAAAATAATTTATTTTCCTTCATGAACAATACATAAATTTAAATATTTTTCATAACCTATTCCAAGAAAAACTTTTAAGGACTGGCCATAACTTGTTTTATTTTTAAATTTACCGAAAGGAAATATATGCAATTATCAATTTATGAAAAATTTCATAGAATAAGGTGTTTACATTTTGATAATATTTAATTGTGTTTGATAAATGCCATTAAGATTTCAATAACATTTTGCTAATATAAATGTTAAAAACGTAAAGTAAATGTTAATAATATTTCTTGAACTTTACACACCTGATTTATGCATTTTATATTTATTGCCTCGTTGATTTAATAATTTTTATAGCAATCTATTCCAATGTTCATTTTTTAAATGTAATTATACTCATAAATAAATTATTTAGATTTCGAATTTATTTATAAATACAATTGCATTAAAGAAGATCAACATCAGAATAGATTACTATGGAAATTATTAAATTACTTCAAAAAATAAAATACTCTTCAATCGAATTTTTCTTTCTTACTCCTTGAATTCCGTAGCAATATTAATGAAATGCACTCTAATTGTTGTTGATTCCTGTGAGTAATCATTGTGGATCCCTGGCCATGGTTAAATGCAATATTAGTCATCCACACTTGCAAGTGTCTAATGCTTTCTGGTAATGAGAGTAGATTTAAGTTGAAGTGTAACTTTGGATAATATGCATGAGGATCAGCAAGAAAACAATAACATCCGCATTATTAAACAGACTAGTTTGATAATCCTGGAGCAGTATAGACCTAAACATTTTTCTAAATTTCAGTTATTGTTGGGATTATCCTTCATCATGTGCAACACTTTAGATACTAGGAATAGTTAATTTCTTTTCATGAACGATAATGCTACACCTCTCTACTCTCGTAGAACTGTTAGTGTGGATAATCAATAGACGAAGTGGATAACAGTCACTGATGTGACTGCGATAAGACATTCTAAAGAAAAACTTGCAGTATGACATCAACCACCAACAATCATTCCACAGCTACCGTTTGTGGTACAGTAAAAATGGGCAAAACACAGCAGTAATTTGACAATCTGTTCTCAGCATGGATCACAAAGTCAATCCTGTCTAATAATCAAGAGTAATCATATTCCTCAATATAAGCTAGATTATATCCTTATATTCACTTGTTGTTCACATTAAATCTTCTATATTTTTGTGTTTCAAGTTCATTTTTTGATAAAATTCCTTATCTTGTGGATATCATTTTTAATTTTGTCTACTTTTCTAAATGATTATTTTTGCACAAATTTATAGTATGATTTTTATCCACTTTGGTATTATAGGAAGTTACATTATAAAGAAAAAAAAAATGTACTGTCCTTAATTTTTATACACCAATATATGTAAACATAATTTCTGAAAATAATAACTCATTTTTCATTTATTGTGTATAAGAATATAAAAGTATAACATGTTCAAATATTTAGTAAAGAGAATAAAATATTGCAATAATGAATATAGTATTTAAAAAATAAGCACAGAACATCTTATGAAGAAATTGTGGTTTGAAATAACCAAATGTATAATATATATCATAACTAAAAATTTCATATATTGTAACTCGTAAATTTTGAAAGAATTTTAATAAGAAATGAAAAAGATTTTTATTTTAGTTATAATAATGAGAAAGAATATGACATAATAATTCATGCTATAACATAGAAGGATTTTTATAAAAATAAGCAGCATAAAATGTTAGAGAGATAAAAAAATATAATTAAACATTTTTTTAAAATTTGTTTTCAAATTTTATGAACTATTTGAAGTTATAAAAAGATAAAAAATATTACTATTTGTCATTGATTACTTCAAATATAAATACATCTAAAATGGTAAAAGCAGATATTTTTTAAAAACGTGTAATTGGGGAGGGGGAGCTTATTACTAATAGGATATTAAAATATATAAAAAAGAATTTTTCACTAAAATTTTCAAATTATTTCTGATTATATATAAATATTCATGCCTTTAAGTTTTACTCAATAACTATTGTAAAGTTTGAATGATACTTTTAATGTTTTAATCATTTTAATAGAAATTATTAAAATAATAAATTTTTCCAAAAATAAACAGAGAAATTATAACTGGTTTTAAATTACTAGTTTTTTAAAAAACTGTGTCATTGTATAAGAAATTCATGTTTCATATAGCATTTTATATAATTAATATATTTTTGAATATATTAGCAAAGAACTCAGCTAAACTATAGACATCAATACTATTTATACAAATAATAAAGTGAAATATAGTTTTTATTTATTACTTCTTTTGAGTTAAAGGTTTAAATAACTTTTTCATTCAATAAAAATATGTTCTTTTCTAATTTTTAACCAGTAATACTAATAGATCAAACAAAAATTGGAAAAAAAAAATGCAATAAGGGGGGGGGGAAAGAAACTAATAAACTTAAAAACATATGAAAACAAATTAAAGTTTGAGGAATCTTCAATTTTCATGAAATTTTAAATGTCTTTATTAATTTTCTAAGCGTTTGATCTCAACACATGACCATAGGACATCAAGCAGCTACATACACTTCCTATCATGACATAACTTCAAGGATTTTCCAACAAGAAACTAAACTCTCCATTACCATGTTGCCTACCTCATATCACAAAAATATTTGTGACAAATCAAAACTTTTTAAGCCGCAGCATGGTCACTAAAATTATTATTCTGTTAATGACAAAAATCACTCATTAACAAGTAATAAGAAAATTAATTTTGACACACATGTCACTCCTATGATTAAAATTAAACTTTTTTCAGTTTGCTTAGCAATTCAATTATATTCGTTTACAGTGATTTTTTTAATATTGTATCTTTTGTTTCTGAAATAGTCATTAAAAGATTAATTTTATTCACTTAACAAAAATAGCGTCAACATTCTTATTATTTTTTCAAATTCTTGAATGCTTGTTAAGCTTATAAGTTGACCTTTTTTTCACCATAATACTTAGTAAATATTATTGCAATAATTTGAATTATAAACTCCTGATAAATATTTTTAATTATTTAACAACAATTAAAATTATTAAATATTATATAATAAGGGAAATATAATATTGTTATTATTATTAACAATAAGAAATTAAAATGAAATAAACATTGCTCAATAACAGTGACTGCAATTAACAAATTAAAAATTTATTCAAATAAAATAGCAACACAAATTAAGTCAAAAAAAAACTTTCACAAAATTAAAATATTGGGAAAAAAAAAATGTCAAATAATTTTTTTTTTTTTTTTTTTTTTTTTTTTAAAGTTTGAAACAAAATAACATCAAAGAAAGTTACATAAAGCAAAAAGATTATAAATTATTCCAAGATTTTGACAACTAAAGCTCACTAATAATAAATAAATCGATAACAGATTTTTAGATTAGATAGACTAGCACCAGATATTAAAATATTTTAAAATTTACAGTTAAAATCTATAGTAAATCCAGTACAAATATTTAATGGAAAATAAAAATTAAATATCATTTAAGTGTGAATAATTATTTTTACACAAATGCAAGTACTTTTTTATATACAATTTATTAGAAAATATAATTTACAACAATACTCTATAACAAAATTATTCATATATTTCAACAAAACTATCTGAACTGATTCACAAGTTTAGCTGTTTTGTAATCAACTCTTAATTGGACAAAGTTCATAAGCACATTACGATCAAGACAAGCCTGTAAAAAATGAATATCTTATAAACATAGGATAGACAAATACATAATACTTTTATTTAAAGTGTTAATAACATTCTGAAATGCATAGCTATCATAAAATTTAGCGACAATTATTTTTAAACTAGATTATTTATTATTGTACTAAATTTCAGTTTTCATAAAATCAGTTCATTTGCTAAAAGAAAACTGTCTATATGAATTAATGGGCAAAAAATGTTGAAACATGATTTTTCTGAGCAATAAATTCGAACATACATGGGATGGTGCAAAAATGCCACTTTGATCATGATAATATATATAGGTATATTATAAATAATTGTCTCACATCATTACATTGTCTTTTCTATACATCTATATCTATAAATTATAATATATATGCTGATGCTGGAAAATTTAGTTTTTGGTACTTCATTGAATCGTATGGTGAGTGCTTCCCTCATGTTCAGATGCAGTTGTAAATGGATTAGTTCTCTATATTTCTTTATTTTTATTAAAAACCCTTCCTTTGCATTGATTCCAAGAATATACAAATATAACATAACAATTATAATCAACATGAACAGCAACTTTAAAGAGCAATAATCTTTTATCAGCCCCATAATTCTTACCTTTCTATAAACTGACAAACATCAGTAATTTATTTAAATCTTCAACAATGTATATTTGTATGAAATAAACTATACACAAGTTAATAAAAAGTCATAGAACTAGCATTTCTGCAAATTTAGTCAAATTATCAGTACATTTGATAATTTTAAGGACTAATTTATTTGTATGAAAATGTTTTGAAATCTAAGAACTTTTGCAACAGCCTTTGTATCTGCTCTTTTAAATTTTTTAAATTTTTTTTTTTTTAATTTTTTTTTAATTTTTATTTATTTATTTATTTTTTATGAAAATAAATATTTGAATAAAATTAAATCTAGAACAAACTTGAGATTAGGTGAAGCATAAATATTAGACTTTTATCAAAACTAATTCCAGGAATAGGAAAACACCTAAAAATTTTAGAAGTGTCCCATAACATTTGTGAAACACTGCAAATAATTTATTGAGAAATTTCACATCGTTTTGAGAAATATAATCTTAAGATATTTTAACAGTTTTATTTATAATACAACTATATCAATATCTTAGTTACATTTATATACATAAACTTAAATGTAATTTAACATTATAAAACAATATTATTGAATTCTTTATATCATAAAATTAAGATTATTAAGGCGCTTACCAATTGGTCAACTGTACACATCTGCTTCAGATTGCTTGGCTCTACAACAAGCAAGTTGCATAAGGCATGTAAAGTTTCAAAAAGTGTGTTGAGTAAAGGAATTTGAAACTCCCTGACACATCTGCGGTATTCATTTAAATCACATATTGCAACCATTGCCCCTATGGAAAAAATAAATTACTCATTTACCATTTTTAAAAATTAAAAATACTTTAGAACAGCAAAATACACTTCATAAAGTAGTTACAAATTAATGGAAGCTACAAATAGATCACTCACCAATAGAACTATATTGAAACTGTTGCAGATGATCAAGTATTGCTCGATGCAATCTTATACCAAGTTCTGTTAGCACAGCTTCAACATTTTTTCCATCTAAAGTAACTTTGATTTTTTTCACACACTCTGTTATAAACTTAACAACACTGCTACAGGCCTATTAAGAGGGTAAAATTTATTCATATAAACAATATTGTTAAATTTGCATACTACATCAATTTTCACTTAATCAGAAAAAATATTTGCAGCAAAGCAATAATTAAATCAGCATTATCTCTTTCTTACAACCTTAGAGAAACATTATAAATATTTAATGGGGATAAATCTTCTCAGCATAGTGATTAGGTTAATAAAAAATAAACAAGATCAATTTCTCAACTATCAAATTTCCAAATTTAAAAGCAATAATGAACAGAAATACAGATTTAAAGCTTCAACATTAATCAAACATTATAAAATTCAATTGAAATATTACAGATTAAGCTATCACCTTTCTGTTTAATAATTAAGTTTGAGATATACTTCATTGTATTTGAGCATTCACTTTTATTGATAATATTGAATCCAAGAAGGAAGAATCCTTATATCGAAGACATTTTTCATACAGATTTACTGAATCTTAATCATTTTGATTTAAGAATATGATTCTTAGCTCAAAAACTGACCTTTTCTTTCTTTTTTTAATTTTTCTTCATATATATATATATATAATTCTAGTAATAAATATATATATAAATATATAAATATATATATATATATATTTATTTATTTATTTATTTATTTATTACTAGGATATTTTTATTTAAAATGAGGTAAAATGACTTTTAAGAAAAATTTGCACAAATTACGTTCATGAAACAGCAATTGCAAAAAATGATAAAAATTCATTTTAAACATAAGTTTCATGCTTTTTAAACTTGTGTTAAATATGAATTTTTCTTTTTTCCTTATTTAGTATGAGTACTTCAGAGAAAATATGGGAGACCATCGTTAATTCACTTAATCAGATGTACTATGAAATCTAATACAATATTTATTATGTGACTTACAGCAGTGGATTTGTCAGCATCAAAAGTAGCCATTTCTGATTCTGGTTTAAAATCTGTCTTCTTTTGCTCTGATTGAAGGAGAAACTTAACCCATCCTAAAATGGATGTTATGCACCTATATGATGAGGAAAAAAAAAGTTAAAACTAATATCACATAGAGTGATACTGCAGAGAGAGAGAGATAAAGTTCAAAATAATAAAATAAAACTACATAAGCTTAAAAAAAGAAGAAAAACCTCTTAGTTAAGAAAAGTTAATGACTATACTATTTATCGCAAAAATTTTCAAACATTGTAAGAGTGAAAAACTATTACACAAACATAAAATGTTGAATCTTTGAACAAATTAATAGACGATATTATGGAAGACTTTTATGATCAAAATACTTAAAAAGACTATATAACATTTTTGGTGAAATATCAACATAACTTTTAAAATAAAAGGCAGAAATAATTTACCTATTCCAAGTTTAATATAAATGAAACAAAGAAAGAAACTTATGGAAATTATTTATTTCAAGAACAGATTGTTATACATGTTATGCATTGGGTTCATTTATTCAAGAGGATTAATGTATCTTTAGAGTTGTTTTTATGCACATAAACATTTTTGCTATTGGGCAATATTTTCAATAAAATTAAATGCAATATTTACACACTTTTCTAGGCCATTATGCAATTTTGATTCCATTTCTTCTATAGTTTTCTTTTTCTTCTGTAAACAATCTCCATGCTTAGGAGTTGATCTATAAAAAATATTAGCAATTGGGAAAAGTTTAATATAAAAATAAAAGTATTCAATAATATTATTTATTTGAATAAAACACCTTTAAGTAAAATAGGGGGACGCATTTGTTTTAGATTAGAGTATCTTGATTCAAGGGATTATCTTAACTTTTCTAATGTATATGTTTTCAAATGAGATAAGTATAAGTGAAATGTATTCCATCAATAGGATGTAATTATTTCTTTTTCTAATGATATAGACATCCTAAAAAAATAAATCTATTTGAATTTATTTTTCCTACACTCATGAGCCAAAAAAACATATTAAAATAATCTATCAATATTAATGTGTATGATGAATTCCTTTTATATCAAGTTTTTCCTAATGCAGAAAATCATGTTAATCAATAACTATATATGATTTATTAACAAGACTTTCAAGATGGAATGCTACACAAAATTTCCTATAGATGCAATAGTTAATTGATTGGTTACTTTTTGATTATGACAGCAAATTGAAGCAGTATATATAGTTCAAAATGGATTCTGAACCCTTAATATAGATACCCTCAAGTCATTGAACTGGATGCTAGAACGCTGGCCATCCAGCGATATAAATGACATGCAACACAGAGAAATCATAATTATATTTTCTTGTAAGAATAATTATTTAACATGAATAAAATGTTCATGTAACTTCAAAACCATGAAAAAAATGCATTTGAAAATGTAATACATGTTCTTACTAATTGATTCTCGCCAACACATAATTATTAAATTTTCTTTATTTACTCTCTACTATAATCAATCACAACCAGATTATTTTTAGAAAAAGCTTAGGATTTAAACATGCTGTTTCATATGAGCACGAGATATGTACATACATTTGTAAATTTTTAGAGTAAAATGTCAGTATTTGTGAATGAAAAAATAAAATGAAAACAAAATAAGATGATTAATATGTTTAACTTAAAAAATCTTAAAATTTATCATGAAGAAAAATATTCTCAATTTAGCTTTAATTTTAAAATATTTTCCTTAACAATAAGAAATAGCATATATTAGTAACTTACATAACCAATGGAATAATGGTATCACCAAATTGTTTTTCAAACAAATGATAAATTACATTGCACTGACGAATAACATCAAAAAAATAAATTTCTGGAGGACTCTTTGGTTCAGGCAAAGGGATTGCTAAATAAATAAAAAACATCAATTTTAACTTTTGCAATGTTATCATTATGTAGACATAGAACAGAAAGATAGCAACTGAATTGTTGCTTATTAAATAATATAAAGATGTTTGACACGTTTATGGGAAACTAAAACATAAATATACAAACAAATATAATAATGTGAATGAAATAATAAAAATCAAGTGAAATGAAGTTATTTACTTAAAAAAAGAAAAGACTTATCATTTAGAATGATGAATAGGTTTGATAATAAGAGACTATTGTTTGTTCTCATTGAAAATAGTACTGAAGTAAATTACAAAGTATAAATTAAAAGCACAATTAAATAAAAATATGGAGGGAAAAAATACTGCAATTGTAAATTCTATACATTAAATCTTTTATATGAACAGAAGAAGTTTAAAATATTTAAAAGGAAATTTAAATCTGTCTAATAATTTTATTTTTCAATAACACTATATTAAAAATCAATTTCTAAAAAACATGAACTTTAATTGAACTTATTTTTAAAATAATTAATGAACAATTTTAATGCAAAGAATATAAAGCAACTTAAAATCTAACATTTAAGGATCTATTTTATCAGCATATTTCTTTCCACAAAATGCAGCAAGAAAATTTAAAATATGTATCATTTTTATGAAAGAAAAAAAAGAAGTTTGCAACACTAAAATAGTATAAAATAAAACTTCACTGACATAATAATGAATTTTATGAACAATGAAATTCCAAATTTTCCTTGAACTTTAGTTCTTATCTGTTTGAGCTCATTTTCACAAAATCGGATTTTAAAGTGAAGCTTTAAAACACAGTGCTCCCTAACCTTTTTAAACTGTGAACTGGTTTGAAAATTTTATGGTAGCCAATAGAAGGGAAAGACTGTGATAAAGCAAAGACAATGACTGTGCAGCAATTGGGAGTATGAATGCTTATGCTCAGTCTGATTAAAATCATTGCTAATGTCTGAAACATGTCCAATATGCCTTGGTTCTCACGCTATACCCATAACTTTCCTTTGACTTTAAATGCAATTATTTGTTTACCAACTTGAACAAAGTTGTCATTTTTTCCTGAAAACATTGAGTCTATTGAGAAGGCTGAATATGACATATTAGTAGCCAGTTTTACAATCTAAACTTTGTCACCAAATGTGCCAACAGTGTTTTTTTATTGATATAGATATTGTATGTAAACAAATAGTAGGCAAATATATACAAGTAGTGTAACAAATAATATTAATAAGGAAAATTCTAATATTGTCAGTTTTGTATTCATTTTTGGAGATTTCTAGAATAAATTTATGCAAAAACCAAACACAGGTACACCAAGAAGTGAATACCATGAGAAAATACCAGAAAATTGAGAGAAGAGCAATATGCACTTTCTCTCTACTAAAACTTTCTTCACAACATCACTCTGCAGGCAGTCACTCACCTTCAGATGTCACCAAAAACTAAGCAGACATAATAGTTTGAATACTTGCTGTACTTGTACAGCTTTAGATAGATCCTTCAGCACACAATTAACCTCTTATCCATACAAAATCACACAAAGCGTAGAAAAATACACCACCAGTAATACACTGCAGTAAATGAAATAGAAATAATCTTCTTTGATTGTCACAGACTATTTGACCTACATACTGCCACTGGTAACCAGTACCAGTGCTGCCACTGGTAACCAGTACCAGTGCAGCCAAAGGGATTAAGGACCATTGCTTTAAAATTTTAACTCACTAAGCAACAATTTTTTTTTTAAATTTTACAATACAAAATATTAGGATGATGAATATATAACACATATCTCTATAATTTAAATAAATCAGTAATTTGACAGTAAAAATAAAGTACAATTGCATTAATAATCTTACTTAAATAAAGTCTGCATTAATAATACACCAAGAAGTATTAATCATCTTACCTAACAAACCTAATTCTAAGGCATACAAAACATGGTCCTCAAACAAACAACGTAACAAAACATTAAATAATAACACAGCATTGCCAGGCAATTCAGACTGCTTTGATAGCTGAAAAGAAAAGTTGTTAATATGTTATACGTATAATGAATTCCTAAATTTATAACATAACTTTCAATTTAGTAATATATATATATATATATATATATATTAAAAATATAAGAGACATAACACAAATAACAATTTTGCAATTATTGCACTATTACTTTTTAAATTAATATAAAATTACTCTTGAAATGAAAATTACAGTAAAATTCATTAATCAAAGAGCTTAAAAGCATTGCATAATAGTTCTATAAGAAAACTGCTATTATAATATTAACAAACTCTTTTAAATGTTACAATTTATATATATATATATATATACATATATATATATTGTAACATTTAAAAAGAGTTTGTATATATATATATATAAGTTTGGTTTGCCACTCAATGGTCATTTTTTGCACATAAGGGTTAATTAGATAGGGACCTATAGTTTAAAGTGGATTCCAACCACTACAAACATACAAGACCAAGGTGGGATTCGAACCCAAGAACGGTTGAATCAAAGGAAGAGCTTAGCTCAATTTTACATAACTCAAGAATTTATGTTCATTAAAAAAAGATTGCAAGAAAATGTAACATATCATGCTCTACAAAATGAAAGATAAAATGGAAAGCAATTTAAAATACCATAATCTAAGCAAACATACCAACTGGCATCTGTTAAAAGCTTTTTTACAATCTTGAAGAATATTCATAGCAACTTCTTCTGATAAGAATGTTTCTCCACCATAATTGTCAACAACAGAACTAAGGATATTGGTCTTAGATCCTATTCTTGCTTGAATATCTCTACGTAGATCATGAATCCTGAAAAATAATTAAATTATCATTCATAAAAGTATTAAATTACTGATGATTAGGAGTTAACAATAAATTGAGCCATTTAGACAAGGACTAATAAGCCCAAGCCTTTGTTGAGAAAAGGTTCGAAAACTGAAATAAATATATATACATACATCTATAATATGTGATGGAAGAATGTTTAAAATGAATCTGTTTTCTAAATTTCCAATTGCTATTTGGTGGAATAATGATTAAACTTTTAATGTATTAATATTAGAGAATGATTAATAATTTTTTAAAAACACTTTACCTAACAATTAAATCAAAGAAAAAATGTTTCATACAATATTCATAATTTTTTCAAATTGCAAAACATTTAGTTTATGGGAGGAATGAAAGAAAGTTGGAGAAATAATTTATAAGGAATGAAAATTTCAGTTCACATTTCATAAGCATTTTAAAAGTCTAATAAGGATTTAATTAGTATATTAGAAATGAGCAGGCAGAAAATCCTTTTCAGAACAAAAAAGCTGTATGAATACAAATAAACTTATAAATCTTAATTTCGCATAAAGGTTTAAAAGGAATTAGAAAAAAGGGAACAAACTTATTTACGGCTAAATATATTGGCAATAAATATAACTTATGTAAATATATATATTTAATGAAAAAAATAATAAATAAAACTATTTGGAAGGATTTATATATAAGTCCTAGCAAATTATTTTATTAGTTTATTATTAAAATATTAAATTAATTTAGAATGTCACTCCTCTTATTTATTTAGGATTGGTTTCAACAGTCAATTTTGAGTTTATTTAAAATATATGAATACATAAAAAAAAGGCATAATACAAATGTTTTTTCTAATGAATAATGATTGATATAACTTACCCACCAAAATGTATTTGCTTCTTCTGATGATTTTTTGAATTATAATATATATTTAATGCATTTTCACATTTGTCTTTTAAGCAACGTTCTTCAGTAGTAATGTAAGTTTCTAAATAGCGTGCAAAAATATTTTTTGTTAATTTTCCTAAGAATGATGGATCACAGCCTATTTTCAAATTTGTTAATTCATTAGTGAGCTTGGTTGTCCTAAAAATATAAGCAAAAATTACATTCAAATTCAGCTAACTATAAAATACAAATGGAAAATAATATAAAAGTAAAAGCTTAAACTTGAAATACAGTATGCTTAATATGAAATAATTTTCTTAGAGACACAAAATATTATTATACAATTAATCTAACCTATGTAAATGACATATTAGCAAAATTAATCGAAAATGAAGCATTAGCTATACTTTTGAGTAATACAATACAGTACTGTATATCTTTTGATATAGAATAAAAAATATTTAGTCTGAATACAACATAATAGTTTGATTTTATGCATATTATGAGCATTAATAAACTATTTTACAATTTTATAAAATAGTAATGTAATACAAACCTAAAATATAATCTTTCAAATTTCTCTAAGTATCTTTCACTCCCACGATCTGTTAATTCTGCTTTTATATGATCCTGAAAGGGGTTATTTGTAAAGTGAATAAAAACTTCAATGAAAATTTGTACAAATTAAAACTTTCAAAAGAGCTACTAGGATAAAATATATGATTTGTAAAAGAAGAGATTGTTAAAAATAGGCTATTTTAAATAAAGAACACATAAATAAAAAATAAATTGATTTTAATCAGAAGTTATTTCCCCATCAACGATTTTAGTTTTACATTTTTTTTATAAAATTCAAAAAATAATTCAAATGAAATTACTTTCGTAACATTAGAAACATTTATTCACAGTTTATTTATGTTAATACAGTTATCATTTTTTCATAATGTATTAAATTTAATATACAAAAATGTTTAATAACAGAATGAGCTTTAACTTTAAAAACAAGCTTTATAATACAAAAAATAATTTTATGACTTTATACAAGTAAAACTTTAATGTTCTCAAACTTTACGATTTTTAAATTCTTTTTTTATGCAGAAAATATTTTTTTTCATAATATATGACACTGTATGTTATTTGTATGGTAACAAGCACTTATTAGCATTCAATATGAATTATTTTGTGAGATACAATTCAAGCTAAAAAAGGAAAAGTTAAATTGAGTACAGGGTCAATTGAAACCATCAAGTAATAAATTTTTTAAATGCTTGTTCATTGAATGTCTTTATGCAGTAACAGATTCCAGCTAGGAAACAATAATGCAGTACTGGAATTAATTACATTACTTTTTAAAGGGTATGCTTTTTAATTGAAAATTTATTTTTCAGATATAAACCATAACATATAGATAAATCTTTAAAAATATTATATTTAACAAAGCACATATTAAAATAAGTTGCATATACATATAGTTTGCCTTGAAAGATGTTCAGTATGTATTTCGACATCACTTGATCAGGATTGTTAAATACTTCTTTCATTACAGTCAAAGCTTCTGCACAGGAAGGCACTATTCTAGTCAAAATATCCCCACTGGAAGGAAGACTCTAAGAAAAATTTATTTTAATTAATTTAATATTTTTAAATTAATTTAAAAATGAAAATATTACCAAAAACTTTTATAATATTACCATTTGTCTCTGTCCAATAAATGCATCCACACACTGGGAATAACCCTGAAAAAACATTTAATTAAGCAATATTTTACATCGACCTTTTTTCCAATATGCATATAACAATATGCATTCTTTAACATCAAGCTTCCATTTAGGAAGGAAAAATAAATAAAAGGTTTTAAATTCCTCTATTTATAAAAACAATTTAAGTTATATTCAAGAATATCAAAGACACTAAACATTTGCCTAAAATGATTAATTTAAATAACCATTATCTTAAATAAATAAATGCCAACTAACTTTAAAATTTGATAAGATTGCTGCCACTTCTTTCATTTTACTTCGTTTATCAGACTGATCACAAATCACAAATTCGTCAATAAGTTGGCGCTCAATTTCATCATATTTTTTGGCTATCCTTTGCCGTGCTAATTCAAACTTCGGCCTACAACAAAAGTATATACTTAACAAAGGTTTATACATTAAAAGATTAGATAGAAATATTCTTAACAAAAATTAAATAAAGGAATATATTTAAAAACTGCAGCATTAAAAACATGATAAAATACATTTAAAAAAATTAACACATGCCATTTTTATAGAAATAATTTAAATTGTTCAAGATTTTCGAAACTAAGAAATCAATTATTAAGCATATGAGCCATTAATAAAAGAAATTATAAGAAGTAAAATCAACATTTTTAATTTTTGTTTCAGCAAATGTGTTGGATTTAATAACAGTAGTGAATTTAGATCAGTTTCCAAAACTTCTAAATATGTAGCAACTTACTATCAAAGATAGAAGTTCTAAAAAATTTAAATTATGATAATTCATACATCACTAATAATGATACAAAGTAAGTTATCTTAAAATTATAAGAAATAATTTTAAGCTATCACAAAGATAAGAATTATGAAAAAAAATATTCAATCTAATCTCAAAAAGAGCAAATAAATTTAGTTTGAAATTTTAAGTTTTATTTATTATTTTTGTCATTCTTTTCATAGTTAATTCAAAATTAAGTTTTTTTTTTTTTTTTTTACCTTCAGCAAGATGGTTATTTTTGACTTGTGCTGTGTTAGAAATGTATGAAACTATGATTTCTTAATTCTAGACACAATAAAAATTAAAATAGAAAAAATTAAACATATTTATTTCTGTAAAAATTATAAATAAAATTAAGAATTAAATGATAACATTGTACACTTGTTACATTATTGATTTAACACAGAAAAATAAAATTCAGATAAAATCAAATACAGTTTCTTACATTTTACATATTGTTTTTTTAATATATATGACATGATCAGCATATTTGAAATCAATAAGAATAGCAAATGGCATAGAACTTAATTATGTAAATCCAAATATATGATACATTTCAAGCTTTTACATAATTTATACATACTCCAGAAAATATTAATGATTTTCATAATACCATTAGTTATAAATATTTGATTACATATAAAGTAAATTTGTAAATAAAATCATACAAATAAAAAATTGGTGAACTTTAATTTTCTTAAGAAATTTTTACTTACTTTATTGAAAACTATTAGCAATTCAAAATTCATTTACAAATTTTATAAAGTGAAATTTATGGTTACCAATGATAAAAAAGGGATGATTTTTTATCATATTTCTAACATAAATAATGATTTTTTAGTATAGGTTAGAAGTCAATAATAATCATGGACAATAGGTGTAATTTAAAAGAAATGAAAAGACAAATAATATAATTAGAGATTTTAACATATTAAAATATTAATATACATACTTTCCTGGTGGTAATTCTTGAGAAATAAGGTGAAGCTTTTGAATAATATCAGCTGATTCAAATAACTGTAAAATAAAAAAAAACACAAAAATGTATTTGATAACATTTCAATAAAATAAGGTAATTTTAATTTATGATAAATATAATTTTGAAGCATTATTCTCTTAAAATTCAATGTTATCTTGGAATTTAAGGTAAAAGTTTAATGATTAAGATTATTAAATTTTAAGAATAAAATACTTCAATCATAAAGTGATAATCAATGGTGGTATAATAATAAAGGAAGTGCATGTTTGCATTCTAAATGTCTTTTTTTTTTTATTATATTACAATATATACAATGTATATCTTCTAACCTGTATTATAACAGAACTTTTAATAAATAATGTATATTAATACAAAGGTTTAATGATTAAAATTGCTTCAGTTTAAAATTAGTCATAACTGTAATCTGAAATTGATTAAATTTACTGCAAAGATACTTATGATGCAATTCACAATATTCCAAAACATTGTTTGCTCTAAGAACTGACATATGTGATTCCTTCTCTCCTTTTAAAATTTTCATTCATATGTAACTAATGTGAGTAAAGAAAAAATATATTGCATCACATTTTCAAACAGTAACTTTTTGAACATAATTATTAATTATTTATTTATTATTATCATTTTTTTTTTTTTTTTTGGATTTCTTTAAGTTTTGTTTTTGTCCACTGCAAAAAACTTTCCCTTCTCCCGAAATACCACTGATCGGAAATGCATTGGAATAAGAATTTGGACTTCATTCTTGTTGATATGTATAATTTCACAATTGTATATAAATAACTTCACAGGTAAAGGGAATTTTTAAGTGTTCTAAAATCATATTCTCATCATTTTTAGTTGATGTGTGACCTTTAACTATGATGCAAAACAAAGAACAAATGTAATTAAAATAACAATATTTATTAATTTCTTTAAATCGCTATTTTTTTCCAAAAGACATATACCACTGGAAGCTATGGCCCATTAGATATGTAGAGATTATAATTAATATTTATGATAATTATTATTTATTAAAACTAACGACTGATGAACTTTGGAACTCCTGAGAAATTTCCCCCAACGAGCTTGTATGGCTGACTTAACCACATTTTAGTTTTTCAGCAGTTTCAATATTGTCTATAGGTTTCTACTTTCCAATTATATCACTCACAGAGTATTTAGGCTTTTGCTATCTCACGAACTGATTTCCTACAAAGGTGTAATCCTACAATACAGCCATAATCAAACTAAGTTCCTTTGACTTACTCATTGTCTCAAAAATGCATAAATACAACATGAAAAATCATTAAAAATATTTTTTATAGCTTTCAATTATGCATCTAATTGCGTCTCATCGATTAAAGCCATTTTTTAAGGGATATTTGGATACTTTTGGCCAGATAGTGTATTATGACAGATGTGCACGTAGATATGCCAATGGAATTGAACCTACACTTTTCCAATTTTAAAAGCATGGTGTTACCACTAGGTCACAGTGAGCATTTATTTTAAAGCTTTTCATTATTAAATCTTTTAAATTGTGTGCACATTCAAAATAAATTATTAAGTATCAATACACTATTTAATGAGATTTTATCATGGAAAAACAAACTGTCTCAATATTAAGTGATTTTTATAATATAAATCAGTAATTTTTGGCCCTTGAGAATTAATTTGATGGGAAGTTATAATTTAAAATGAATTCTGGACTATTATACAAACCTACATATTTAATGTGGGAGTTTAAAGCACTAATCATTTAAGATTAAGATCAAAGTGCTGATCATTCAACTATTAGCTGAGCTTCACAACATTCTATGTTTAGATGATGAATATATATGTATTGTTTGACACAATAAATGCAATATTTTCTTAGGTTTTAGTATATCCTCCATAAAATATATTTTGGATGTCTCTGAAATATCCAAATTTGTATAATGTTTATACATCTAAGAACACAACATATTTATCAAAAGGGACTTATTATACATAATTTCCCTAATGAATCATTGAAAACAAATCTTTAAAAGAATTCACAAAAATCAAATATGTATAATGGAAGTAAAATTTTAAATATAAAAATTAGGATTAAATAATTTACCTTGCTACGGTCATTAAGAATATCATCTTTTCCAGATTCAGCATTCATAAGTATAGAAAAATGATTCATTAATTTCTGGGCTTCCACAGCACGTGCTCGAGGAGTATTGACACTTTCTAGTTGATCTCCAAGATGAACAACTTTTGTTGCCACAAAATCAATTCTTTCATCCAATTCATGAAATGTCTCATAGGCAGCCTAAAATATTAAAAATATTACAGTGTTTCAATTGGTTATTTTAAATGTACTTCTTAATATGACCGAATATTTCCAATTTTTTTATTTTATGATTTTCATATTATGTCAGGATTTAATAAAACACAAAAAATATCATATTATTAAATAAGAAAAATATTCCACAGTTAAACATTTTATACTGTTGTCCCTCATTTCTCATTCTTTATACACAAGCAATAATTTGACTGGGACCTACAGTTTAAATAGATTACAAATCACTACAAACACCCAAACCCAAGGTAGAATTTGAACCCATGAGCTGTTGAAGCGAGGGCAAGAACCCTAAATATTCAGCAGTGAGTCCAGCTTTAGTTTTAAAACTCACATGGAAAAAAATTATTATGGAATAAATATAGCTTGACTAAATATGTTTGTTGATTTTAAACAATTTACACATACATTAATAATAATAAAAAATAAATAAATAACACACATTTCATATCTCATATCCCTGATCAAGTATTTTTCAATATTAACTATGAAATAAGTATCCTTTATCATTTTTATGAATGCAAAAAACTTTTAAATTGATTTTCTTAACAAGTAAAAAAAAGGATTTACAAATTAAAAGAAACCTATTTTTTCCAAAAATGAATGTTAGCATTTATAGGATCTGCTTTTAGCTTTATTTTCAGCTTTAAAAATTTATGTGAAAGTCAGTTTAAACAACTATTTAAAATATAACATAGGAACAACTTTGATATACCCCCCCAAAAATTAAGCGCCAAATCTGGCACTCCCTACGGACTTTTTAGGGTTGCTGTTTCTTATTTTTTGTTACCAATTTAGATTTTTTTAGCTTTTAGGTTTTTGCTGTTGCCAAATTTGGTATTTTCTTGTATTTTGTACCATTTTCTGAGTTTTTTTTAAAAGATTTTTATGTATTAATTATTTGTATTTAGCGAGAATCGATCTTGGCGAGTAAAAAAGGCGCCAAAACAGGTATTATGGTTGGTGAGGGAAGAAAAAGTCGCCAAATTTCCGATTTGGGGGGGTATATCAAAGTAGTTCCATAACATACCTTATTTTTCTCAATCAGCTCTTTTGTTTTTTCCCAATGAGCTTTTTCTTCCTCTCTGCAAATCATTTCCAAAGTACTGCATTGCCGCTGTCTAGTTTCATAATTTTGTTGAAGGTGATAAATTGCTTGTTCAAATGCTTTATGTAAGGAACTTGGATCAAAAGTATCACTTTCACTTTTTACACCTCCTATGCGCCATGATAACCGGTCAACATAATCTTCTGGATCAAAGGGTTCATCAGAAAATAACTAAAAATAAGAGTAAATTATGAAACTGTTAAAATAAAAAATATAAGACCCAATACATTATAGAAGAGAGCATTTCAGAGAGTTATGGTTTAACACAATTTTTTTCCAGTTATAAATTGATTTTTAGAAAATTTTAATTAAAAAAAAAAATCTCAATTAACATGCTCCTGATTGAGATTTTCCTATAAATTTTTTTTTCAAATCACTATTTCTGAAGCTTATCTTTAATCAAATACCTTGTACTCTATTTATACAATAGGAATGTAAATTACTTCCATCTATAAAATTTGTTAGGTGGATACTTACAAATAAGCTAGGCATTAAGTTTAATCAAGATATGTTTGTATTTAACCACATTTTAAAATATTAGAAACACAAAAATGTATGAAAATAAATTTGTCATAAAACTTCCATGTGCAAATGCATTTTTCTTTCAAAGAACGAAATGCATCAGAAAAAAATATATAAAAAATGAAATTTTCCTCCTTGTATTTTCAAATAAATTAAAAGGTGGGAAATTAAAGGAATTATTAATTCAATATCAAAACAATGTATTTAAAATACAAAAACTTTTTTTTTTTTATAGAAAAAGTCAAAAGGATTACTAATTAAGATTAATAAAAAAAAATTGAAAATTGAATTTTTTAAAATAACAGTAAAAAAAAAAAAATTATTAAAATCTATTCTTTATTATAATTCAGATTGTTTATCGATAAGATTGTACTAGGTTTTTAATGAACATACTTATCATGTTTATTAATTTAAGCACCAACAAAAAAGTACTAATTATTACTTTCATAATGAAATTCAATAAGTGTCTCTCACTTATTCAGTAATTTTAATTGGTTTAATGCTAACATATAAATATGATAGAGAACTGTCTTAACTATCTTTAATCATAAAATAAAAACTAACACAATTTTTTTGTAAAAAAAAAAAAAAGAGGAAACAGAAATCAGTTTGCAAATAACTTTTCTCTAGCAGTTAAACACTCAAACATAAAGCATACCATCACAGTACTTTCTTAACTTTTAAATTCAATAATTAGTGAATTTTAAGGAAGTAATGTGATTAAATACTGATTGATGAAGGTTATTTATTTTGAAAAATATTAATTATTCACCATCAATAACATCAGAAGATAAATTTAATATCAATAAACTCTAAAAATGTCGATTGAGTCAAAGGTGATAAACAGATATATTTTTGTTAAAATAACAGATAAACAAATATATTTTTGTTAAGAATTTTTTTTGTTTCCAAATAAAAGATAAAATAAATACACTTAAATAAAAAAATTGCATAAATATACAACTAATTATGTTTCATTTAATAATTTTTATAATTGTTTTTGGTCATATATTCAATGCTATTAATTCTTTGATAAATAAAACTCTGATAAGCCAGCAGTTATTATATACTAATGAATTAGTAGAATTCACTAATATATTTTTTAAGGAGATACATTAATGGTACAAAATCCATAATTTGTTAAGATTACAAAATGCGGTAATTTTATTTCTTGGCAAAATTTTCACTTAATAGAGTAGTTTATTTAAGAAAATACATCTTATCTTCTAATATAGTGAAAATACATGCGGTAGTTTCTTATTAAGAAAATTTATCACAGATATAAGACAATTTGTACATATTGTAATTAACAAGAATATGGAAGACAATTTGATTTATGTCAATAATGATTAATGATATTTGTTTACATCTTGAAGTGTTTTTCAGCTGTCACTTGATCCCGTTTAAAATGAACTATTTACCTCATCTAATTCAGATAGAAGTTGAGAAAGATCAATCTCATCTTTTTTTCGAGAACCCCATCGAGTATTGGAGTTCATTTTATTCATAATATATATTAGGCATATTTGAAAATCCACATTCCTTTTCTTTTTAAAAAAATAAGTTAGCGTATAACAGTTTGATGAGCGAACTCGAAACAGTCGAAACTCCTACTTATAAGGCTGCCACTCTAAGATATTTCCCAAATTAAATTTAGGAAAATATTTCACAATAATTCTAAATCATATATTTAAATATTATATTTTTAGTAATTACATGAAAATTAAATATGAATAGAAAATTGCAAATAAATTCGAAAATTAATAAAATTTTATACATTATCCTAAAATAGAAATAAAGATGTTGCCAGATAAACAAATAAATACTTTTAAGAAATTTTCGTCTGCTATTGTTAACCACACAACATTCCTTTAGTATACATGAAATGTCATTTTGTATAAATAAATGACAAATATTTTAATAAAATTGATACTATTTATTCATATAAATTAAATTCAAAGATTTCTTTGCTGTTTGAAAAAGTTTCAAACATAAAAAGTTTATTTTCTTTAATATATTCGGTTATCTATTAGTTTTAAAATATTCATTATATTCATTTTAAACGAAAATATGAAATTTTATAACTGCAGTTGTTACTTTTCTCATAATATTTATATCAAGGAATATAATAAACATTTTAAGTTCATTGATATTAACCAATTTAATGAAGATTATTGCTATGTAAAAAAATATACATAAATATATTAAACTTTAGAGAAAAATTTCTTTTGTTATTTTTTTACCGACTCATTATTTTAAAATTTTTTTAGATTTTCACAAGTTTAGGGTGTAAAACTCCATCCAAGAAAACGAATTTATTACAAGAGGTATATTATATTTCTATGAAATGATAGTTGCTTTCCTTAAATGAATATAAGGATGTATAATAATATTTTTCTTGTTTAAAGCAATCAAAAATATTCTTTAAACTGTTACACCTGATCTACTTACAAAACAATTAAAATAAAAAATTTTCCATGTTTTCGAGTAAAGAAAAATTAATTATTTGGTTAAAAAATACTATTTCACACTTTTATTTCAGTTTAAAGAAAGTAGGATTTATATAAAATATACATCCTTTAGGGATTTTTAGGTGTTATTTGGGAATTTCCAAACCAACACATTTGTATAGAATATTTAAAGAATTCAGGAGCAGTTACAAAAATTCTCTGATTATTCATCTTTTTTTCAAAATATTAGTGAGATGCAATGCAATTAATTTATCATCAAACTGATGAAGTAAAAATAAATTTGATATCTATTTTTTATACCAAAAGGTTATCTGTTTTGTAATTTATTCTTCTAAATTTTGTTTGGAAAGTACTGGTCAATATGCTTTATCATAAGATGACCCTTTAATTTTTAATCATGAGGGAAAGGAATTTTTTTACTAGTCCATAGGATATATATACTATAAAAACATACTAGTCCATTGTAGTATCCATCTTGTCTCTTGACTAAATTTCAATATATATTTTATTTTGTATGTTCAGAATTTAATAATTTTAGCTGTTTTATAAATTTCTATAACTGTCTACTTCAAAATAAGCCATTTTCATCAAGGAATTTATCTTCACAAGTGGGAAATAATGTGATTATATTATAGTAAACTGATGACATTTTTAATTTTTGACTTGTTTTTTTTCAGAGAGATTTATAAAGTAAGATGGGGTATCTGAACAGTTAACATATGTTGCATTGAAATATATCTATAAATTTTAAAATATTTATCTTTAACAACCAGCATATTTACTAAATCAATATTACATTAAAATCAATTTCAAAACCAACTTTAAGTCAATTATTTAAAATTAATGTATTTTTATTACCTAATTTTGTAAAAGTTTGTTTCTCTAAATCAGATATCAACTTGATGAATAATAATTTTAATTTTGTGTATTATAAATAGTTAGATATATAATTATCAAATTATGCACAATTGGATAACTGCATTTAACATGCTACACGTAAATTATTTTTACAAAAATTTAGATGAAACCACTTATTTTTTTTAAAAAAATTGAATAGTTATATTTATTTTTATATTCAATTTTATTTTATAATGTAGTAAAATTTATTAATAAAAATTTCACTTAAATCTATTTACTAACCTAACTACATTATTTTCTGAAAAGGATATATTTTAAAGATAAAAATGTATTATTACATGCTTTATATATATTTAAATAAGATACAAGTTAAAAGTCTGCATCATTTCATAATGTATTGCTAATATTCATATTAGATTCTGCAATTTACACTTCTGATTAAATTACACAGAAATATTCTAAAAATTAAAATCTAATTGCTTTAATATTTTGTTTAAAACTCTTCTATTTTATTATGTTTCATAATCAACATTCAAACTGTTAATAAAACAGAAGGTACACATACACCAATTGAACTTTTCTTCGTGTCAGCATAGTTTATCATCTTTGGTTCCAGTGTATTTTCTATTGAACTGATTGCATTTTTTACCTAAAATAAAATCTTAAAAAACAATATTTATTGAAATTTATTAGATTTTAATTTTCTAAGATTATTTAAACTGATTTATTATACAAATTTATGAAATACAGGGGGATTAAGATATATAAATATTTTTCAGATTATTCGCATAGTTAATGAAAGGAAAAATAAAGAAAAAGAAGATGCATCTAGAAGAGAGTACTTGAAAAAATTTTACAAGCCTTCAGATCCAAATGTGTATTCTGTGAAGGTAATGGAAAATATCATATTTAAGTTTTTAAAGTAAGAGTTTGTAACTTTATATAAATATGTAAAATTGTGCTATGTTCAGAATTACAAGTTTTCTCATAATTTTATTTCTGGTGATTATTTTTCAGGAATTAATTAAATATAAAATATATTTATATTTTTTGTTTAACAAAAAATAAATAAATAAATAAATTTGATAAAGAGCTAAATGTTCTGAAATTGTTTGCCACATGCTTATATTACCATGTTGTAAATATGAACCACAAAAAAAAAATTAAAATTCTGAAAATAGGAAACTACAAGATATATGGGTAAGAGAATAATGTTAAAAATTATCAGAGGATATTCTAGTATTTTCATATTTATATGAAATGTTCCAAAAAGAACTCCATGCTTTTATCATATTAATATAACAAACACTATTTATTTAAATAGGTTATCCTATTTAGTAATTAATTTTATTAACCTATTTATTTAAATAGGATAATGTAGAATTTGAGAATGGGAAGATAACTTTTCAGAAATTATCTAATGGGTTGATTAACACATGCATTTAATCTAACCTAACATTTGACAATGGAAGCAAGAATATAAAACTATATTTAGATATAAATATAGATTATCTCTATATTTATTTATAATATAGAGAAAAGTTGTAGTTTGTTCAGGAATTGTAATTGTAATTCCTTTTCTTCAATGAACTCTATAATTTGCATAAATATTATCATTCTTAACAATTATGCCTTTCAAGACATGATTTATCATTCAGCAAACTTTAAGATATCCTATTATAATAAATGCTTTTGATACCTTTTTTTTTTTTTTTTTTTTTTTTTTTTTGGTATTTTTGTGACTTTTTCTATTTGCATAGCTTGATGCTTTAATATTTTAAAATTTTAACATCACAAATTAAACACATTTGTTTAATTAATTTGTCAAGATGTTGAAAACTTTTGACTGTTCTTGTAATATGAATATCTGTATAAAATATTTACATACATCATTTATTTATACTATATGTCAATTTTTTAGGAAAATGTTTTTGATGAATCTTTCATTAAACTTATTAAAGCTGCAAAACAATTAAATCGTGAAAAATTTCTTCAACTAATAGATATTGTATCAAAAGGTAAGGCAATATTTTCTCAAAAGTATTTTTATTTAGTTGTTAGTAATGATAATTTTTAATAAACAAAAATACAAGAAATACTTTTATTTTTTTTAAAAGAATCGAGAAATATGAATAATTCTTCTTTATAAGCTTGTTTGAAGCTTAATGAGTTTTTGTACAACATTTCACGTGTAACATTATTTGATGAGAAGTGGTGTTAAGCTTAGTATTGTGATGGTAATTCCTTTTTTAAAATATGTTCTTGGGGAATGAGACAAAATTATGTCTTAAAATCTATTTTAATTTAATCACATAGACTTAAAAAATCTTTCATATGTTTCAAATCTTCATATATTTTATTTTAAAGTAATTAAATATTCCAAAAACAGGGCATTATTTTAGTGATAAAATTAATAATTTTTTAATCTTATGCAAATGGGAGAAACTTATTGATGAGCTTTTTTTTAAACAAAGTAATAATTAAATAAATTAACCAACTTACTAGTAAAAGGAATTGAATGAATTGGTTATTATATATGATATTTCTACAATTAATTTTCTTTAGATATATCTATTATTTTCTTCAGTTATTCCTACAAATATATCTTTAAAAAAATTATAAAAAAAGAATAATTTATTACTTCCACTTATCAAAAAAACTGTTTAAATTATGTTGGTAAAGTTTATGCTCTTAAAGCAATCATTCCAATATTCAAACAAATGGAATTAAAAGACATAGTTCACTGTTTCCTTGTAAGACATTTTAAATATATTGTTTTAATTAGAAACATATTACAATTTTGAATTCACTCCAAAATAAATGTTTATTAAGTTCAATTCAACTTTACTTATATTTATCAATACCAATTCTCTGTCTAAATGTATCATTTTATAATGCAATAAAGTTTTTATTTAAATAATTAATATTCAAGCATGTTTTAATATTGTTAATGTCCAAGAGATAATTTCTTTGAACAGATGTTATAATTATTCTAAAAAAGGATTAGATACTTTTCTTTATTTTGATTATAACATTTACTTTTTATGGGTTTTTATGCCCAAACATCTTATTTTAAGGAGTTAAAGTAATCATAAATTATTTAATACCATGTAAAACAAAAATAAATTAAGAACCAGACATAGCAAGTCTGGTAATTGGAAGATCCAATTTTTAAAAATAACCGTTTATATATGTCCAATAATTTTATGTAAAATATTCTCCAATTATTGTGTATTTATTTAAATATAATAGAAGGACATGGACAAAGTAATGTTTTGCTTTATTTATTACAGTACAGAATAAATATTAATAAAATAGAGTTAAAGTAAAATAAAAAAAAATCTTGTTTTGTCTGTGTAAGTTTTTGAATCTTATTTGAATGAAATAAACAGTTCTATATTTTAATAAAAAGAAAACTTAAATATTTGTCGTATTGTATTTGTATAATAACATGTTAAATGAAATAAACTACTCTATATTATTGAAAAGAAAACTTAAATTTATTAGAAACTTATTGGTAAGAAAACTTAAATATTTGTTTCTAACTACACGTTCTATTTTTAAAAAATGACTTATTATTTATAATTACATATAATTAGTTTGAATACATTTATAATAACTTTATTAAATAGTTTGAATAATTATTTAAGGAAGTTATTAATTTTAAATCGAATTATTGTAATTTTTAAATTTAGTTCAATAGATAAGTTTTTTTTTTATAAGCTTTATATCAATTTATGTATATACAGACTTTTGTCTTATATTTTTCACCTACATAGAATTAAGAGAAATAATTTCTTGTCTTTGGTAGTATTTATTAAACATAAACACACTAAATGGTTTTATGCTTTAATAGTTAATAAATACAATGTGTTTGAGGCATTTGTTAATAACCTAAGAATTGGTTGAAAATTTAAGTTTATGTTGTGTTGTTACTGATAACATTTGGGGAAGCCAAGCCTGCTTATCAGGAATTGGATTAATGAAGTCAGAAAGAGCGTCCTCCGTTTTTGAATAGAGCACCCTCATATGAAGGTGGAAGTATGACCTTATCTCATAGATGGCAGCACTATCTGGGTCTTCCAATTTAGAAATTGAAGCCAGAGAAGGCCCATAGCCTGGCTCCAACCACCCAAAGAGTTATTAATGTGGAATGGGAACACGGAGGGTATTGTGACCGGACATATTTTGCATCCCCCAGTCGCCATTAGTGAACATTACGAATCTTTGGCTAAGCTGGGATTAAAACTCACTACCTTCCAGTAATGAGAACGACACCCTAACCAATCAGGCCATGCACAGCCTTATTTAAGTTTATGTATATATCAATAAAGTTGTATTAAGTTTTAAATATATTTAATCGATAATCTGTCTTAAAAGAATTGCAATATTATTTTAACCATGACAAATTTGAATTGGAAACTTAACTAATAGGAAATGTTTTTAAAAGTATAATTAATTTGAATATATTTATCATGTAATAGTTCACGAGCTCTTGTCACTTTTTTATAAAATACTTGCATTGAATATAATGCTTTAAGAAATCTTGCTCAATTAGTTTCAGTAATGTAGTATCAAAATACAAACTAACAAATACACATGTAAAAATTTAACGAAAATTCCTCTCCTGAAATCTAACAGTGACTCGATCAAATCCTTAACATGGAAAATGCATACTTAGCTTTTATATGCTGCAAATTTTAAAATAAAATCTTTATTTTTGATTAATACATTACATAGGGTATTTATTTGGATTATGATTAACATGAAAATTATAAATAATTATAGCACACTTTCTTTGACTATGATTAAAGAATTGAGAATAATTTTTCAGAAAAGGAGAAGTAGGTGAAAAGAAGATAAACTGCAAAAAGAGTTGAGTTTTGTTCCCTTTATCCAAACTTTCCATGAATAAAAGTTTAAATATACAGACATACTTTAATTAAATAGGGAGATTGTTATAATCTGAAGTAGAGTTTATTTTATTGGAACATGGAATTCTAAGTAAGTATAATATAGATTTTTGAAATGAACCATGAGAATTATTTAAAACGTAACAAATAAAACATTGCATAATGAATTCTTTCATTTTATTATTCATATATTTATTACATGTTTACTTTTCATTCAGAATAACGAATTATTATTATTAGTCTTAAATAATCTTAAAATATATAAATACAAATAAACTTGTGAAATATTTATTGTCTCTATATTTTGCATCTAGATAAACAGATATATGGTTTTCCAGTTTTTAAGGAAGATTTCTGTTTGAGTCTAGTAAGAGAATTAAATCATTACAATGAATCAAGTATGCCAAAAGTCAGACCGAATTCTATGAACAGAGATGGAGTATGTTAAGTTTCAAGTAATACAATTGATATTTTTTTTACTTAAAACTGATATATTTGTTTTGAATAATGCTGATTCAACCTTTCTTTTTATCTAAATATATTTAAATTATATTGTAAAATGAATACCTTATAATGCTTGAGTAGAAAAAAAAAAAAAAAATCTTGTATACGAATTAAAATGTGTAGAAAAACTTTTCAATTCAGTACAAAAGATTTGAGACTTGTGAGATTCAAAATATATATAATATTATAGAAATAAAATAATAAAAACAAAATATCTGAAACTATAAAAATGTTCTCTAAATTTATATTAATATTTCTTCATCGAAAAAGAAAGAAATCGCTGTTACTCTCAAAAATTGATAACCCCTTTATTGAAATTAAAAAGCTATCAGATGTAAATCATTAATTTACATAATATGTTCAAATATTATAAATTAATTATTATCATAATAATTATTTCAATTTAATATTGTAGCATTTTTAATGCAAAATTTTACCCATATTTGAATAAAATGGAAAGTATGATTAAAAAAAATACATAATTTTTCTATTGAATAATTTGTTCAGCCTCTTTGGAATGGGGAAATTACCTACGTTTCTGGATATTTAGTTTAGGTCAACATTTTTAATAGAATGAATGTAATTGGCATAAATAACATCCTAAAATATTTATCAATTAGTTCATCTTAAAATACAAGATTTTATACAATTTGTATAAATGTTTGATATTTGATTTTTATTTATACAAACTACTTTTTAACTTTTTATTTATACAAATTACATCAAAGCAATAAGTTAAAAAGATAATATAAACGATATATCAAAAATTGAAAACATATCAAATATCAAATACAAAACTCAAATATGAAAAACCATATTAAAATTGCAAATTAAAAAAAAATTTTTTTTTAGCTATTTTTTTACAAAACCAAATGTTTAATTACCTTTTCATTTTTTTATCAAATAAATTGTAATCGAGATTTATATATTTTTGGTTTAGATAAGATATAAATTTATTTAATTTAAAATCTGCCTTGTGTTTCATAAAATAAAAAAAAGATTCAAAACCAAAATTTTTTATAAGTGATTAAAAATTAGTTCCATGGCTAAAAAAACACATTCACATAGCTATCATTTAATTGAAATTATGTGGTATGTGTACAAAATAAAAAATTTTATTTTT
>JAPDSC010011038.1:21548-115408 GCA_026290005.1 Latrodectus geometricus | reverse complement strand
TATATATATATATATATATATATATATATATATATATATATATATATATATATATATATATGTAAAAATTTATCTCTATTTCATTAATTGACAAATAGTGTGGTATTTGAATATAATATGTTTTAACTAAATTTTCATTTAAACAACTGATACTTTATTCTTAAAACACAAAGTAAAAGAATATGTTATAGAATTTTGTCTCACTTTAACCAAAATAGTTATTTTTTTAAAAAAAATACTAGTTTCTTAGCAATGGGAATGTACTTGGTTTAGATTCTTCCATATTCTGATGCTGATGAAGAACATATTTTTATCCTGTTGTATGTCCTTCCTTTCTATGGGATATATTGCTGAACTCATAAAATTCTATTTGTGGTTTTGTAGTATTAAATGTTACACTCTTGTATATTAAATATAAATAACTTTGAAAATTAAAATATTTAGTAAATTAATTGAGAGGACATTCACAAAAACTAAACTCTTTGTTAATATTACTGAAATTTTAAAGTGATCCATTAAGCACTCTATATTTATCATGAATTCATTACTTCAATAAGTTGCACTGACATAACTTGAAATAAAGCAGAAATTGTTGAGTGAAATTGGATTGATTCAATAGAGTCATGGATGTTTAATTTGTCCTATGCATAATAAATAAGATTTATTCATTTTTCTAATGAAAAATACCATAATTTTTTTTTTTTTAACCTTGCAGTTCAAAATATAAAAGTGTTAGGTTTTATAGTATCGTTTATAAATTACATGTAAGGAAAATTGCAATGCATGTTAATATTCAAAATCCAAAAAAGTTGCTGGGTTTTTTTCCCCTTAAAATGTCAAAAAGAAATACAAATTATAAATTAATATAATATTTATCTAATTTTTCTTTATCTTATGTTTATATCTTTTACACACACTCACAACATGTATTTTTTTTTTGTAATAATCATAAAATAATTTTATGTTGGTTTTGTAATTTAGTTAACTTTTAATGTGTATGAAATTAAAAATTAGTTTAATTACAAAATTAAAATATTCAGCTAATTTTTAATGCAAGAAGTGTTTTTTTTTATGAAAAAAATCCTTTTCAGATTTTATTGGATGACATTGGATTTCATGATACTTTTTCTTTAGTGTTGAGAGAAGATTACTTAGATCCACTGGCAAAAATCTTGTTTCCTGAATGGTGCAGAAAGGGATTAGATTCTCATAAAATATTCACTGTACATTACGACAGTATTAAAGAAAGAGATTTAGGGTACCATTATGATAATAGTGAAGTAAGACACATTAGATCATTATATTTTTATATCTTCAGGAATTCTATGTATTGAATTTATTATGAACTTTCATTATAAAGTATTACAACAATGAATTTTAAACTTGAAATATTAAATATGTAATAGTTGAATTAACAGATTCTTAGGAAAATTTATCCAACTTAAAATTTTTTTATCAAATGTATGTTTGTTATTTTTGTTAGGCATTAGTAAAAATTTGTTAACAGTATGATAAATATATACATTTATAAAAATTCTACAAGGAGTGAAATCAGAAAATTATAGAACTATTGTACCTCATTACCAATATGAATTTAAAAATTTTAATTTTGAAATTATCAAATAAACATCCATTTTATTTGTGGTTTTATGTAATTTTCTTTATGACATGCACATGTTGACTCAATTTTAATGCTGAAAAAGTATCAAGTGTGCCATTAAAATCTATTTTTAAATAAATTTTCAAGCAATCAAATCATATTTATCGAATAAATTATAATGATTTAAACTAAATCGAAACTCAGAGACACAACCACCCATTGAGGGATCAAGTTCTACAGTGCCTATATCTATTTCCTTGATCGAGGACTCTGGCCGGTGAAGCATAAATATTGTTTGGTGGTCAGTCTAACATAAAACCCCCAGTGTTTGATTCCCAAGCATGCTTGGTACACTCAGTTTTATCAACCCACTGAAGGGATGAGAGTATATTACATAATGAAGCAGCTGCTTATAATGCAATTGCTATACTTGCAGCTTTAAATTTCTAATTTTTAATTACAATGCATTTCAGTCTTTTTATAAAGAATAATTTTTAGCAAATCCAAAGTATTTATGTAACTAGCCTATATTTTTTACAATTTTGTGATGCCATTTTGGTATACAATTTTAAAAAATAGTATGAAAAAATTTATTTACTATATCTTGCAACATTAATGAAAACTTTTGAGTTGTAATTTGAGTCATTTAAAATCTTTTCTGTAAATTATTATAGAAGAATTTTAATTATATTGTAACTCAAAATTATAACACCAGATAAACATGAGGGAAAAAAGATAATTTGTAATTTTTTTTAAATACACTTTTATTCACTAAATTTGAGAAAGAAAATAACTGAATGAGTTAAAGATAAAATTTGGTATCAGTTATTCATAAAAATCAAATCAAATTTGAAAGGAAAAATGTACAGTTTTTTTCTATGAACAAGTAATTATTGCACAATGAAGAATAGTTTTGATTAATCAATTTAAATAAATAAGATATTATTTGCTCTCAGCTTTTAATATAAATGCAGTTTTAAAAATACATGAAAACTTATAATGACTTTTTTGACAATATTATAAAAGTAAAATATATAAAATCAGCACTGATTCTTATTATTAAATAATATATTTTTTATATGGCCTTATTATTTAAGTTACTTAGAACATGATTTCAGTAAAGATGGACAAATCTTAATTTTTATATTTATTTGCTATTATTTTTATATTACATTGCTTTCATTTGTATTATTATTGAAGGTTTGGTGTGAATGCTTCAGAAACTTTAAAAAATATTATACTTTTGCTGTGTACCAAATATGCATGTTGCTATCACAATGATTTTCAATTGCATTTTTATTTTTACCATTATAAATAATCATAAGTATACTCTAAAACTTGTAATAAAATAACTTTAAATACTGTTTTTCTTGACAATTTTGAAATGGATAATAAAAAATTCTGTAAATGCAAAAGGTTTATAAAAATAAGTATGAAGATTGTTAATTTTTCATTTTTTATTGGGTTCGCCAGATTCTTACAAAAATACGAAAATATAAATTTCCCTGAAGCATTTCAAATCTTTCTAGAGCATTTAAGATGCTCACATAATTATTTTTAGAATTTTAATGGCTTGGATGACAACAGACAAAATAAAAAATATTTTAAGAAATTTTGATATTTCAAAAATTATCTAAACTTTATTTAATAGAATTAATAAAATAAATTGCCACCCAACCTGTCTAGTGGTTAGCGTACCTGACTACAGATGGGTGGGACCTGGGTTCGAATCCTGGCTCGGGCATGGATGTACTTTCTCTCTCTCTCTTTCTTGTCTTTGTCCTTTCTTTGTGTGTGTGAATGGTTGCCTACCCTATAAACGGGTACCTATGGCATGCGTGTATGAGGAAGTCGGACTCCACACCAAATATGGTTCAGTTGGAAAAGTGGAGCAGCGCACCCCATGTTACCAGCCTGGCTGGCACACGACAACAATAAAATAAATTAGGAAAACATACTATTGGAATAAATATATCTTAAACAAATTACTCCTTGCTTAATTTTTTTATAGTATAAAAAAACCATAAATGAATCTTTTAGAGAAAGGAATGTTTTGTTTTTATAAATTTAATAAATTATCAGCTTCAGCAAAACTATAATTTACAAATATTTTTACAAGGATCTCTAATTTAAATAAAATTTTATAACTTGTTTCTTTCAGATTTTAAGGATATAAAAAACTTGCATTCTAAAATATTTTAACTATTTAAATGATTGACTACTTATTTTATAATTTATATTTCAGGTAACTTTAAATGTATGTTTGGGAAAGAAATTTAAAGGAGGTGAAATATACTTTGGCGATATGAATAATATTCCAATTTATGAGTCCACTTGTATTTTAATTCAAAATAAAATAGGCTATGGACTGTTACATAGAGGTCAACAGTTACATGGTGCTTTAACTGTTACAGAAGGTGAAAGAATCAATCTAATCATGTGGTTAAGAGCTTCAAGTAAACGGAATGACATGTGCCCCAAATGTAAATCCAAACCAAAAGAATTATTTCCTTCAAATTTTTATGGAGATGGATTTACAAAGGATTAATAATAAAACCATATAACTTTTTTGACTTTGGTATAATTTTTAAAACGTTCAAATTAAGCAGTAAGAGCCAAGACTCATTTATATAAATTAATTTCATGAATGTATATTTTTCAACTCCAAATGGAAATTACAAATATCCTTTTGTTTTAAACTCGGCTTTACATTTGTTACAATTCTTTAAAAAAAAAGAGTAATATGTTGTGAAAATAAATAAAATGAATTTGATTTTAAATTGCATCAAATTTTCTTTATTTGCTTACAGTCAGAAATAAGAAATGCTTTCTTATTCCATTCATACATTATATAAAGTTTAAATATATTAGTTTCATAAAATATCGTCTAATATAATAATAAGTATCTTAAAAATCAATTTTATCACAGAATATACATGTGTAACAAGTATCCAAGAAAAAAATTGCAATGGTTGAATTTTTGTAAGAAAAATAATTTTTCTACAATTGAACATTGTGTGTATATAAATTTATTTTAACTGTTAAAAATTAATATGCAATATGATTAAAAATAAATTATTTTTAAATACTTTATCTGAATCATTTACAACATGAAAATTTTCCAAACTGTTAACTTGGATACTTTTCACACACATTTGTTCGAAAAATATCAGTCTCTTAAAATTTTACAACACAAAAACATTGACAAAAAATAAATAAGCAATAATGAATTTTTTTAGCTCATTTCTTGTTAATGTGCAAATTCATGTTATTTTTCTGTAAAAATGGCAGTAATATTATGAATAGCTGGTTATTCTACATATTTAGCTGAAACAATGAAAAAAAATTCAAATCATTCTTTTATGTTATCCTAATCACAAAAAAATAAATAAATATTAATAATCTTTTATAATATTATTACAGAAAAATATTTTGCTGTGCACAATAAATAAATAAAAGGAAATGAAGTAAATAAACACAATTGTTAATGTGAACAATTGAATATTTTCTACGATATTAATTATCTGTATCTTACAGGCTGTTTACATTTTAATAACAAGTCGAGAAAAGCATCAATATAAGAAAAAATTCAGCCAATTGACATTTACTGGCAAAATCTAAATGGTCTGTTCTGGTTTTTAATCCAATAGTGCGGGAATTCGATTTCTATTTCGGAGGTGGTTTTAAAATGGTTTCACACATGTAAGAAATAACTTTAAAGTGACAAGCAAATAAAATAGGCATGAGATTAATTTATAGTCAACAGACACATAGAATTAACATTCACTATTTCTTTTTATGAAAATTGTAAAATCGCTATTTCAAGAAATCGGTTGAAATGGAACATGAATACATATAAGTGTGCTTTATTCATTTCATTGTTGAATAGATATTCAACTTATAAAAGACAACGTTGGTTTTATGGGGAATAATTCTGTTCTTTTTTGGCATTGCTGAAAAAAATTAATGGTATTGGGAATTTTTTATGATCGAGGAAATCAAATGAAGTGAGAACATGAAGAATGTATTATTGCAGCAGCACATGATCTTTTAAAATAATGCCATTTTTAATGGTTATTGGAAAAATTTTTATATCTTAAATTTAAACGATTGCTTTCTTGTTTTGCTTAAGAACTATTAACTATGGCAAATTCATTACAAACTGAAAAATTATTGAGATTGTGGTGACTTTTGTTGATGAACTTTAAAAAGCAGTATCTATGTGACTGCATTATTTGAAAACTATGTGTCACTCATAAAAAAAATTACTAAATATTTTAACAAAGGCTTATTTCTAGCTTAAAGATTAATTTTTGCATTGCATTTAAATATTTGCATGCAAGATCTAGTTATAGACTGGTATTAAAATTTAATATGGATTTCAAACCATCTAAGTCTGAAGTAGAAATCAAGCACATGAACTATTGAACATAAGATCAGAATGCTAGATATTTGGTTAACTTAGCACATTATCAAAAATGAGCTAAAACATTAAAATGATACATTTAACATAATTCATAAAACAAACATTTTAGAAAAATGCAATCAAAGGCTTAGCTAAACATTGACAACAATTAGAAGAATAAATATTATTAGACAGGAAAATAGATTTAAGAGAATAAATGAAAATAATTGACAAAAATATATAGTTATATAGTGATATTGTAGAATGAAGATTTTATTACATTACACACATTTATATAAAAGTCTTTGTCTACAGTATAATTGAACAGAATACATTGGAAGATATGTAATACTTAAAATGACAGGAATAGAATTATGTTGAATTTAGTGAAATCTAATGTCCATAATTATAAACGTGTAAAATATACATTGCACATTTCCTTTATTAATGGTACTTTTATTGAAAATGGTCTATAGAATCAGTTCATAAAAAACATGTACATTCTGTTTCATAGTTTTTGTCTTCTTCAAATTTATAAGCAAATAAGTAATAAAATCATAATATTTTAACAAAAAAATAAGCAGAACATATTTTTTACAGTTGATCATCAAATTGAAGATTTCTAAATAGTTCAAATATCAAGATTAAAAAAAATTTTTAATATTATCAAGCATACTTATTTTCTAATTATAGTTTGCAATTGACACAAAATTGTCTAAATAAAATACTGTTAATAAAATCGAAAGATAGCAAAAGGAAAGTAAAAAACAAAAAATAGCAAGCATAAGCAAAAAACTATACAAAAAACAATTTAACAATGTGCGTAAGAACGAAGAATAACACGAAAGAATTATAAGTGTATGGGAATACCTAAGAGTCATTTAGTTTGTTTTTTAATAAGTGTTTAAAATCGTAATTGCATTATAAAACCATTTTCCCCAACAATTAACTCTTTCTATTTACTTTATAAATAAAAATTAAATCAATTATCTTCTGAAAGTCCAAATTAATTTGCAATCTTTAAATAATTACATTTTACAATAAATTTCAAAAAATGAGATTCATTTGCAGATAAAACAAACATTAATAGAACATTCACTATGTAAAGTTAAAATAATAAGGCATTTAATAAACATAAGATATCTAATATTAATTATACATTTCAATTTAATAAAAATATAGCTATAAGTTTTACAATGATATTGTTAAAAATGTTAGCGGCTCATATAATTTCATAAACATTATAATCTCGAAAAGAAAACAAATTACTTTTAAAAATAATCTTTTTGCACATTTTATAAAACATAACTTATGTCAACACTTAAGAGAAAATTAAGTTAATATGTAATTAATATCCCATGACTAGAGGAAGCTGAAAGAAATAAAACGCCACTAAAATTTAAAAGCACCTCTAATAACATTCTATCTTTAAAACCATAGATAATCGTTCAGCAATGTGATACCTCTTTGTTGCTTCTAACACATATTTCACAAGTTGTTCTCTCTTCAAATCAACAGCTAATACCTAGAAAATGCAAGAATTATATTAATTCAAATTAAATAAAGTGTCAAAAGTTATTAAATTAAATATAAATTTAAAAAACTCCATTTCATAACTGTTTATTTTTATAACATTAATAACAATATTGACCCTTTTCTATTATCATGTTTTGAAAACTAATCATAATTATTGCAAATAAAGTTTAAACTTATAATTCTGAAATACATTCTTTTTTCTTTATTGGGTTTTCTAGTTTTTTTTTTAATATAAGTAAATATTATTGCTCCAAATGCTTGATAGTCAAAATATAGAAACTTAATCATTAAACAATTAACCAAAATGTATTTTTTATATAAATTGAAGAAACAATCGATTAGATAAAAGAAAATATACCTAATGGTTGAACTAACAAAATAAATGATATTAGAGACACTACATTTGAGTAATAAAATCATTAACTTGCATTGTTTCTCGGTTTATAACTTTATTTTATATTGCTTCACATTAAAATTACAAAACTAAAAATCTTAAATTCATAAATGAATATATTTAGTAGTTTATGTTATAAAATAATCATTAATATAAATGAATACATTGCTAAAAAATTAAAGATTTTTTACTTTTATATCTTTAATTATTGATGCTTAGAACTGAATTAAATGAATTTTAATGCAAATGTAATGAGGAACACATGCTCTAGTAAAATTTTCAGACATCTATCATACTTAGCAATAATGCTTAAGTTTTTTATGTTGGGATCTCTTAAACATTGCAGAAATCTGATACATGTGTGAGTGAAGTTATCAATGATCATCTTCATTTCACTGTAAAATATTACAAGTTTAAGTTATTAGCTTTAAAGCATACAGCAATGTGAATATTTTGAAATAAATAACTAACTTAAAAATATAATACAGCAATAAAAATTAATTTGATCACTTGCATAGTTCAATACTAATTGTAGCCAATTGGAAGGTCACTATTGGGAAAACTCACTTACTTCTAACGCAGGCACATGTAAATATTAAATACTTATTGAAAGGGTGTGTCTGTTTATTTTTAACTATAAAATCCTTACAAAAATAGTTGAGAGCGCAAGACAAAGTTCTTCAGTATTCTTTAGATTTCACGGTGGTTAAAAACTACCTGGGAATCAGAGATAACTTTTCACTGCTTTCAATTTTATTATATATATATATATATATATATAAATCTCATTTATCCATGGTTCTTAAAAATATTTGATAATTATTGCTGATGAAAAAGAAGGACATTTTTTAATTTGAAATAGGCAATAATTACAAAAAAAAAAGTTGTGTACTTAATGATGAAGCAAATGAAACAATGATGGCAAAAGTGACAGAATGCTTGTTTTATCAGGATAATAGGACAGTATTCAGAGTGAAAGGGTGCTCAAATGTGAAAACCATCTGATAGAATGGATGAATAAATATAGGCAAGATGGCTGAACATAATAGTTGAAGTCAAAGATGATCCAATGCACAGATATTACCAAAACACTCTGATCTTGCATGTGCTCAAATTGACAGCATCACATTAAAGCAAGTAAAATAAATGTTCAAATTAAAGCAAGTAAAATATCATAAAAAATGAGCTAGAACTTTTCGTTTTTCTTTGACTGCGTGGTATTAATTTATTTCAGGCATGTTAAATAAAAAAACCTTTGGTAACTATAAAATTATTATAAAAATATTTCAAATTTTTGGCAATTAAAAAAAAAAAAAAAAAAAAAAAACATCAATTATGGTTAAATCTTTGGAAATCAATGCTGGAGGTCTCGTGACCTCAACTGGTGTAGCAACCCAAGTTTAAGAAACTGATTTATTGGATAAAGGGATTTTTAGATCATAAACATAGGATTCTTACTTTTTTAAATGTTTGATTAAGAGAAAAATCATGGCTAATACTTTTTATGGAAAGACATTTTTGCACATGGAATCTAATTTGAGTATCAAGCACTCCTATTTGTTGAAGAATAAATATTGTCTTGTTGAAACATTTCTCTAAGAGATTGTCCTAAGAAGTACAAAAAGTCAATAGGATGTTCTTGTACCACTAAGCACAATTTCTCACAAATTATTAGTAAAAATTAAATGCAAAGAAATCACTACTATAACAAAAAGTTTAAATAAAATTGATTATACATTGCCATTGTAGCAATTGAAGATTGTACCATATAGAAGACAACAACATACCTAATTATACTGGATTTGATTTCATACCTATAAACAATTACAGTCTAAAGAGCAGCTTCCAACCTTTGATGATGGTCCTACTTTTATTAAAAGACTGTAAAGTAACTACTTTAGCCCTACTTATTATGTGGTATGAAACATTGCTTCATTTGTTATGGCATTGATCTATAGCACTATTTATTTTTGTTTTCCCTCAATTTTGGAAGTTATTCAAAAGAAACTGCATCTCAACAATATAATTGATACATCCTGTTGCCACATATGTTATCTCTCTTGAAATGTCTTTAGAAATTATTTTATCCAAGGCAGAACTATCACATTCAGAAAAGATTTCACTGATATGCTTCTGATAAGTAAAAATCTTTTAAGTGAAGAATACTCAAATTTTTCTATTTACAAATTCAAGTATGTTCAAAACTCACATTTCAATTTGTAAATATTTCAGCAATAAATCGTTCTTTTCATCTAAAATTTTATGTTTATAAAATAATAGTTGGTTTCATTCAGTTGTAGCAATTCCATCTTAGCTTTTCAATTTCTGTGATGAATATATGTTGGCTTGGTTTGTCTGTCGCTCTTTAATCACATTTTTTGCACATGGGATCTAATTTGAATGGTACCCACAGTTTAAAACAATGTATGGCAGAGTGGTCTGCAAAAGAGTTTCAATTGCATGAATCTCATTTCTTGGACTTGGTTAATAAAGCCTAAAACTTATGAAAGCTCTAGACTAATATAAAAAGCTATTACATATTGTGACAAAATGTATGATAATCTAGAAGTTGAAAATTGTTTTTGTGAATATTAACCATGTACTTGTCTCTCGGAAAATTTAAAGGACAGTTGACTTCATTCACATGCAGCAAAAAAAAAAAATAAATAAATAAAAATAAAAAAAGAAAGAAAGAAAGAAAACTTCAAAGCACTAAACCCTACAGGCACCCATATAGAAAATAGAAAGAAATAACTTCTATGTGCCATGGTTCAACAGTCATTACACTGAACTTAGAAAAATTTTCTTTGAAGAATAATCTTTTTACAGGAACCAGTTTTTTTAAGACAGTTTTTCCTTTAATCAAATTAATAAAAGGAAATTTGATTTACTTTTTTTTATCTCAAGAAACATTTAGCGATGTCTTATTTGTATAACCACAATTTTAAAAATGCTAAATGAGACTTCTTATAATGAAAAATGATTAAACAATCTTAATTATATTTCATTTTAATTCCCTTATACCTAGAATTTAGGAGAAATACTTTTACCTGACCATTTCTTGATATTGCTATTATGCCTTCAGTATCTTTATTAAAAGCTGTGGTAAAAATGACATCAGTACAAATATTGATTCTGCAGAGGGTAGTACAACTTTCCAAGTCGCACAGATGCAGGATACCATATTTTGTCACAATATAAACAAGACCCAATTTAGAGCTGACCTAGAAAAATATTATATAATTTTAAAAAAATGGTTTTAATAAGTAAAATTATCTAATGTCTTTAAAATTTCAATCTTTGCACTTACTAGCTTTATTACTTCTAGTACAAATCAGTTAAATTTTAATATATTATTTTAAATATAAGAAAATAAATAATAAGTGTATGCTTACTGTTTTATTATTTATTTTGGAATATATATGTTATATAACAGTTGAATATTATTTCATTTAGAAAATCTGCAAATTCTTTAAGTATTAAAAAATTTTATAAAATTTATAGCCTTAAAGTTCTAAATATTCTGCATATATATTCTAAAATTAACTTTAAATGTTTAACTAATGAAATCAAAATAAATAATGTTGAACAGGTTGTAATATAAACAATAAAAACATGATTCAGAATGTTTTTTTACTTGGATGGAAGATGGGAAATCATAACGACACCATTCATTAGAGAATTCAATTACACCAGTATGGGAGGTATACGCTAAATTTCCACTTAAATGAGGTCCAAGTTCTACAACATGAAGCTATAAGATTATAATTTGCAATTAATAAAGATTTGAACTATTATAAAATCAATTTATTAAAAATATGATAATGTGAGAAAACATAATATCCTGATTTATTATATGAAATAATGATAATTTTAACTTGAATAAGTGAAAAAAACTGCTGCATGAATATAATGAAAGAAATAATTTTTATTACATTTTAGATACAAAATTTACTGCAAAAAATAATTATTTCCAATATATAAGCCAGGCACAAAAAATTCTTCAGGCATATATTAAATAAATATTTTATAAAGTAAATTAACCATATACATACATATAATTTGAAAAATCATCTTTTTTTAAAGTTAAGAATGATTACACTTATACCTTGGCCCATGTCACGTGTTATTGCTTTGTATTAATTCAACAAAAAATTAATAAATAAGCCTTAAATAATATTATAATCTATTTAAAAATCTTGCAAGACTTATAATATCATGAAATGAAAATACCACATTTTAATAAAATATTAGTCTTAGATTTAAAATTTGAGGTAGGTAGTTCCAAAAGAACAATGCATTATGACCAAAGGTCTATTGCATTATAGTCTTAGTAAACAAATAAAATCAATCATTTTTTTTACAATAAGTGTTGTCTCCATGGTAAAAATTTATGACTTCCACACATTTAAATATTAAAATTAATAAAAATCATATTTATAAAATAATGGTAAATAAAAATTAAGATCATATTTTTTAAAAAAAGAATTTTTTTTTTTTTAAAAAGGAGCAAATTATTATTTTGTAAAAGCAAAGGTTGATAAAAACATTCTAGAGGATTCATAACAAAAACTCACAAAAACAATTTTTATTCAAATTGTATGGAAATAATAAATAAATGCAGATCAAACTAGAAAAGAATATATATATATTCTTCTCTAGTAAATTATTTAAAATAGTATGAATATATATATATATATATAATATATATATATATATATATATATATATTCATACTGTTTTTAATAATTTTACGTAAAAAATCTTAACATCCAGTTAAGATTTATTAAAAACTAAAGATTTTTTTCTCAAATTTCTCTAATTTGATTGTATTGATAATTTTTTTAAGCAAATTTCAAAATACAATTCAATGCAGATTCAATAATTAACTAAAAGATATCCAAATTGTCTGGAAAAATGATACAATAATATTCACTAGTCTTTATTTCAACAAGCACATAAACACGTTAAATAAAGAGGCAAATTAACTATTTTAATTAAACCTCTTTTGATAATTTGATTAATTCTCTTTTGAATTTGTTTTCTAATTTTTAAAAACCATATATCTCTATTTCTTAAAAAATAATCTAAAAATATGTAGGTCAAATATTTCTCAGCTAGTAAAGTCTCATTTTTTATTCTATGAAAAATAAAAAAGGATGTGAAATACATTAAATCCCACTTATTTTGCAAACTTAATAATTCATTATTTTAAATACATTAATTATGCATCTTAATTTTGAGTACTTAACATGATATTTGTATAAAATTTTGTAATAAGAACTTAAAAATTACCTGTTAAAATTTTATTACTTTTCATAGAAAAACAATATTAAAAAGAAAATAGTTTAAATGTAATTTCCCAATTAAGTACTTCATTTTATAATATTAATTCCTTTGGAATATTCATTCTTAAAAAATAAAAAAGTCAATCAAAATAATTCATTAACAAAGGATATGTATATGTTTAAAATGATATTTGTTTTGATTTTTTTCATTCATTTAACCAAAATATATATATAAGTGCTTGTTAATGAGAGGCGACTATTTATTTTTCAATATTTTTCTCTATTTTCTATAGAATATATTCTATATAAATAATTAATTACATAGAATTAATTTGTATTTAAAAATTAAAAAAAATAATCAGAATACACTATTTTTTACCTTTCCTGGCAAATCTGCACGTCTTGAAGCTGCAACGAGAACACATGATGGCTGAGCATTACCTTTGAATTGATATGAAGTAAAGCAGACACAATGTGCTTCAATATTCTGACACAAATTGCGGTCAGCTGAATATATTTGTGTAATTCCAACAACATGATTGTCCTATACAAAAATTAATAGCGATTTATTTAAAACAATTTATTGAAATAAAAATTAATAAAAAAAGTTGATCCTCAAAAATTATAATTTAACAATTTTAAATAATTTTTTTGCGTAAAATATATAAATTAAAAAAGTTTATTTGAAATTCATATGTTTAAAATCTGAAATGTTGTAAGGCATTAAATACATTAAAATAGAATAAAATTGCAGGCAATGAACTAAAATAGTATCATAAAAAAACTTATTTAATAAAATTAGTATACAAAACAAAATATATAAGAAATATTAATATGATAATTTTGCACAGCCACATAAGGCAAAAATTATGAGAAATTAAAAGAAAGATAGAAAATAAAAAGAGCAAACATAAACATTCAGGAAAGAATAATATAAGCATTTATGCCAACAAAATAGATAAAAATTTCAAAACAACTTTGAAGTAAATTAAATAATGTGTATTGTTTCAAATATATATGTTTCAAATGTCATTAAAAATACCGTTTAAAATATGTATAAAAAATTATTTTAAAAATTAGTCCAATTTATTTCTTTTACTTTTAAATAGAAATCTATTATTGTTCAAATGATTACTAACGAGATTTGTGACAATGATTAGTTAGTAATTAATTGTTTTATAGATTATAAATCAGAAGGAAATTTAAATAGAGTAAGAGAACATTTGCTCCTGTATTGTAGAAGATTGTGCCCACTTTTGTGTTGAATGTTTAAAAAATTAAATATAGCATATTCCAACAAATTATAGTCAAATGTCTATTTCTATATGTTCACTTTCCTTCTGTGATTTGAAATATTTATTTTTTTAAAAAAATTAAAGATATCTATAAAATGCATAATGATCTGAATAGTAATTTCACTTAAATTTAATGAAACATGTTCAAATGATTAACAGAGACAATTTCCCCAGTCCCCATTTATAAATTTGGTTTGGTTGTTACTTTTTTCTACCCTAACAAGGAAAAACTAGATTCCAATTTAAGTTTAAAGTGGATTTCAAAATACTCTTAACATCTACACTTGAAAAATGGCTCAAACCCATTAATTGTTTAACCAAAAGTTAGAGTGCTAATGTGCTAGATCTTCACTCATCAGGTATTTTAACCATACTCATGAACTGTTGAACTAAAGACCAAAGTGCTAACTATTCAGCTGCCAGATCAGCCATTACTGTACATGAATATTATAAGGGAAATTCTTAATAAAATACACTATTGAATCGAATATTAATAATACACTTCTTTAACATTATATTTGGAAGATGTAGATGGTACTATTGTCTCATATCAAATAACTAGTAGAAGGGGAAAAAAAAAAAGAAAAACCTATTATTAGCAAAGGGAAAACTGGTAAACAGTTACGTGGAGTGTATACAAAATAAACATGCATATTCGAATTATCTATATAAACTCTACTTATATAATACTTTTTATAGTATTTTATAAAAGATCTACTGACTTTCAACACACCAGGTGCTACACAATTTCTGAAACTTCAGGCAGTTTAAATACATAAAAATACAGAAAGGCTTTTAATTTCTTATCACAGAAACTTAAACACATCCTTTTTAAGAATTTAATGATAAGCAATATGAGTAATGAGATGATATGCTATATAAAATTTTTAAAATTTCTTATAAAATGTTTTTTATTTATATATATTTAATGCACTGAGAAAGAGTTCATTTTTTTTCAATTATTTTTTTTAACCTTTTATACTATTTAAAAAAATAGATGAGATTTTAACATTTAATTCACAATATGTATGTAATCTACCACAAGATGGTTTTAAAAACTTACATCTGCCATTAATCCCGAGAGAGCAAACCATCGCATGCTCATATCTGAGACATAGTGCACAAGCTGAGAGTTTTTGATCTTTGTATCAAGACAAAACATTTTTATAGGTAAAGGACAATCTGTGAAAACAAATAATTCCATTATCACTTGTTGACTGAGTCTTAATGTTCAAATATAACATTAGTTCATTAAGTTAATCAATTTAAACCTAAATGGAAAAACAATGAAAAACACAAATAGGTAAAATTAAACTATTAAAAACATGAAATTGAGAAGCAAGTTTTCTTTACACTATTATTGACATTTCATTTCATTTTTAGTTTTTAATGCTTCAGAAATGTAAAATGAATGTAAACCAATTATAAAGTTTTATGGTTTTATTATAAATCAACACAGGAAAAATTTTAAAATTCAAATTTCTGTTTATTTCAATATTATATATTTTATTTCTTCAATAGTACAAGTGATATAATTCTTTAATGCAAACTCTATCCATAAAAAGTAATTTACTGCAAGCAATTACTTTATATGATATAAGGTAAAATATAAATTATATAGCTTTATATTTTTTAAAAAATGTGAAGATAAATTTAAAAGATTCAGTGCATAATTTCTCACAGAATTTTGGATTTTTTCCTCAATATTAATAATTTAGAATCTATTAAGATAATATCTATATAAAAACAAAAATTTATGTATACACGTAAAACTATTGAAAAATAGGCAAATATGATGGTTAACTATACATTTTACAAAGAATGTTATGTAATGCTGAGATCTATTTAAATTTAATAAAATATTTAATATCAAATAAGTTCTATTTTTTTTAACTTCAAAATTTTTAAACATTTAAAGTTACGTTTAATACTGGCATACAATAAAAGTCAGCAAGTTTTCTATTTAAATTAAAAGGTGAGGATTTTAAATAGAAGGCTTTATATTTTTTAAAATTAATTTTATTCAATTAAAATTTAATATTTTACAAAAGAGGTGAATTTTATACTTTCACTTCATTATAGACAAAAGACTTGTATTCTGTAAATAACAAATATTACTATATTTAATTATAAAAGTTTGCAAAAATGTTTCATAATGATCTTTCTAATGAAAAGCACACATGATTCAGAGTAAAAAGTCTATTGTGTGTGACCAAAGATTACTATTTGCCTGATATACATTATTACTGTTAAGTTGAATTTAAATAGGTTCTCTATATCAAATAAACAGGAATTTAATTAAATTTTAGGCATATAAAACAATAGTTTTAAGGCAATATAATTAAATACCTTTATCTAAATACCAGTGATATACAGAGGTATCAGATGCAATAACTATTGTGGATGAATCAATCCATGTCCAAAAATGAATGCAATATGTCAAGGAACATCTATGTAAGCATTTGCGACTTCGGAGGTCATAAATTTGAAAGTTAGAACCAGCTACAAAAAATACACAGGATTAACAAGTATACAAAACTTTATCAATACAAATAAATTGTGAAGTACATTAGTTGCATCCTTAAATTGTAATCTGAACTTTTCATAATGTTATAGAAACTTTTTATTATAAGCAAGACAAACTTTGCAAATTTATGATTGCAAACAAGGGTTAATTATACTGGACCTAGAATTTAAAGAGAACTCTGAATCATAACAAAGTATCTCAGCTAGAGGTGAGATTTGAACTCAAAAACTTTTGAATTGGATGCCAGAGTGCTAACCATTCAACTGCCAGCTCAGAGAATTACAGGAAGGGAAAAAATCAATTCATTAATTTTTTTTTCTATATTTTTACTAACTTTAAAATCAATAATATAAAATGTTAAATAAAAAAAAGTTTCTTTTTATACGAGATACATTTATATAAGTTTGCATGTGGATATTTACATATTAAAACATATACCAAAGTTGATATACAATTAGATAGGCATATCTAATTATGTATTTCCATTTAACTAAAAATACATACCTTTCACAGCAATTATTGGTTTGGTCGGATTCATCTGTGCACAATCAGCCACAGCTTTCCATGTTCGAGGCATAGAATAATGAGGATTTAATATTGTAATAGCAGTTACTTCTTCTAAGTTTGGACCCCTAGATAGAATTTGAAGATTCAAAATTTTTAAGTTGTAACTAACAGATATCATAAAAATTTAACTAACATCATAAGATTTATTTTAAAATGTAAGCTTCAAAATTTAAGTTAAATTAAATCAAAATTAAAAAACATACATTAGAACGAGATGATTTAAAATGCAAAAAAATTGTAATATACAACAAACATCAAAAATAATATTTCATGAGTACATCAAAAAAGGAATTTTGATTTATTTAGCAGCTTAAAATTTAATACATAATGAAACTGAGATACTTATAAAATTTTCAACAGCACAATTAATAAAGATTTTTAAAATTTGTATAGTCTAAAATATTAATATATTTAGGTAATACAAATATTAGAAAACTTTATTAATTGGGCTTTACTTAAAATATATTTTGCTATTAAATATATTTTGAGAACTAAATATCTGTAATCCACTCCAGTCGTATTAGATAAAAAAAAATTAATAAGTAGACCTTATATATAGTTAACTGTTTTTTAATAATCATTTATCTAGCTTCCTAAGATTGGTAATCATGACATGACTGAAAATTAAGGTTACAGTTAAATATTTCACTTAATTTTTATCTTTACACAATTTCAAATAATGAAATCTTATCTGTTGATGAAGTGAAACTAAGAATTTTATTAGTAAATTTACAAATTACAATTTAACTGACAAATATTGTAAAAGTATAGGAGAACTGTATGTTGTGATTTAAATAACTCTTATAATAATTTAAAAATATTCACCACTATGAGATAAATGTACAAATCAAAAACAAAACAACTATAAAAATCAAAAACAAAACAACTTTTTTAAAATTAATAAGAGAAAATTATAAAATATGAAAAATAAAAACTATGAAGCATTTGAAAAATGGACGTGATAATTCCTCAAGCCTTAAAATAATACCCATTTATTACTGTTATTAGTTTAAGAATTTTTCAAATATTTTATAATATTCTTTGAAAGAAAAACCTGTTATTTAAATATAAACAAAACCCTTTACACTATATTATCTTTTCCTATACTTTTGTGAATAGCAATCAACATTCTAAGCACAAATCTCAAATCTCTAAAATTAAAAAAAAACAAAGAAACTAATGTGAATCAAAAGAATTGCAAATAAACTACAAAATTTCATAGTAGATCTCATTAACTTCCTGATTTGGTCAAGGGAAAGAAAAGAATTTAAATTTTAACAAATGTTATGTTCCATTAGCAATTACTATTATAAATAATGCTCTCATATAACATTCAGTAATAAGCATATATGAAAAAATAATCATAATGTTCAAAATTTATCATATGGAAAAATCTGTTTTGTCATAGTAAGCATATATTAAAAGAATATACAGCATAATAAAATTAAACTATATAATAATATATATATATATATATATATATATATATATATAATCATATATATATATATATATATGATAAATCATGCATTAAATTTTGATAAAATTTGTAACTCATAACATTATTACAGATATATTTATTCATTCACAACTTACATCAAAGTATGGCGAATGCAGATCCATTGATCTGAAGTCAGAGTTACACGTGGCCATGTTATATGCTCCAAAGGAATACGTAAATGGGTTAACTGAAAGAAAATTATTCAAAGCTATGCATAAAAAAGTAAAATATTTCAGAAATAAGTCCCGTTTTTCAGAATATGAACTCATTATTATAAATTGTATTTCTAATATACAAAAGAATATATTTTTCAGTTAAATATTTTCATTTTAGATAATTTTCTACTGGTAGTTATGATGAATTATAGCACTTGTATTAGCATTTTTAATATTCATTTGGATTTCAGAAAATTTAACATTCCCTTTCCTTCTGAATTTTTCATTCAATATTTTTATAACCCTTTAAAAATTAAGAAATGTATTCTAAGCACACAATTAAGTCATTGCACTATTTTCATAAAGAAAAAACTTAGCATTTATTTTTTACATGCTAAATTTTTATTATTTTAACTTTTTGTTCATTAAATTTTTATTTCTTTTTTAACTAATTAAAAAACTTAAAGTTTTTAATTAAGTAAAGAATTAAATAATGTTTTTTTTTAATTAAGTAAGAAGAGAAAAATTTATTTTTCCAGTTTAAGAAAAAGTCTTATATTTTTCATTTACTTAGATTTAATTACATTAGAATATTCTTGGATAACTTTAATCCAATTTAAACCAATGAGAACTGTATTTTTATGTAATTTTACAATTACTACTTCAGAGAGTGAAAAATACAATATGAAGTTCTAAATGGGTTTAGTTTTTTGATAACTTAAAAGCATACTGCTTACATTTAAAATTTTGAAACTATACAATTATTTTTTATCTCTAGCACTCATACCCATTAAATATCCAATTATAGCAAAAAGACTTTAAGATTGAAAAAAAAATTTTAACCTTAAAAAATTATGACGTCAAAATCTGACAAGATTTTTAACATGTATTGTTCAAATAATACACATGCAACTATCAGAAAAATAAAAAATTTTGTTTTTGTTTCAAATGGAAATTTTTAAATAAAATTAATTTGGTTCTACGTTCTTACATCACAAGTTTTCTAAAAAATCTAAATCCTACTAGACGCATCAGTTATATTTTTATTGAAATTAGTATTATTCATTGCTCAGTTCTATATAATTACAAAGAAAAGTTCTATATAATTACAAAAAAGAAAAAACAAACAAACAAAATAAAAAAAGAGCATTTGTGAACAATGAAAGAGAATATCAATGAACAAAAAGTATGAAATAATACAGGAATCAATGAGCTGATAAAGTTCAGTACACACTATTTACATTTCATTTTTAAGTCATATTAAATCAATTTATAATTTTGTTACATATATAAAATATAATTTTCAAAAATTTCTTACTTGAAGTAACTCTGTGATGCGAAGAGGAGGTCTGATCATGTGATCCCTTTGTCTCAGCATTGTAAACTAAGCTGCAATTCTGTTCTAAAATCATTTAAAATAATAAAATAAAATCCACTGAGACCATAACTAAAAAATTAGTGGTAAAACTATATTTGAGGGTGCCCCCTTGGCGATTTTCGGTTAGTGCCATTCCTGTTTGCGCTGAACACTGTACAAACAGGTATGGTGGCTAAAACACAATGAAATTGCAAAGAAGACAATATAAGCAAACTTAATAAACCAAATAAAATGCATAAAATAACTCGGAAAGAATCAAGGGTGCACCCTCAAGTATAGGCTAAACAAAATAGTTTACTGCTTATGCTGCATTCACAAATTTGTAAGTGAAATAATTCAGACTTTTTAATATGTAGAAAAACAAATAAACTTAGTCTTATAAAAGTATAAATGAAATATACTGATAGTAGACACTACCTTTAATAAAAACGATAACAATAATAAACCCAAGACTATAATAACATTTTTCATGCATTATAATTTAGTATTATGAGAATTTAAAAAGTAAAAAGTTTCATTAGAAAAAATATGAACATTGAGAAATAATAATTGTGTATTGAAATAAAAAATGCCAAATTGTCAGAAAGCGAGCACAATAACATACAGTAAATAATTTTGATAAATTATATTTGTAATAAATAAATGTAAAAATTTATATATAATAAAAGAATTACAATGTGTAGCTTACCTTTTAAGTTTCTTCTACTCATCATGATATTGAAACAATAGAAAACAAATCTAAAACTATAAAATATGAACCAAATACCCGATGCATGTCAGTAGTAGTTTCGGTTCTGTAATCTCGAATCGATAACGATGACCTGACCGAGTTGCACTATCCCGTAACAATTTCTCAACCATGCTGTTTCCAAATTTAGCCGCTAAGCTTAGAATGACGCATATTTTTAAAACAGTTTTTCCTGTAGTTTTCTAATATTAGATCATTAAGGAAATTAAACGTGTTGACTAAAATATTTACTTATTAAGAAATGGATTACTTACTATAATAATGCTTAAAGCCTAAACTCATTGAATATCGCATCTCTTATCTTTATCTGTGACTATACTATATATTATTTATCGTCTGCTAAATTTAAATTATGGCGGTTTAAAATGGAAATTAAATTGACTTGTTTTTAATTGAATTGTGTACATTCTATATTACAATAAATCACGAGTTGAGTACATAATTAATTCGCAATTTAATATGACACCTATATTTCAACGTATTAATAGCGAAGAAGATGTTACTTATGTATTAGAGGCTTCTGTGGACAATACACGAAACTTAGCTCAGTTATTGAAAGCTATACATTTCAGAGATGTATGTATCTCTATTTTATCAAAATTTAAATTCGGGAATTATAACATTCTTGTGATATTGATAGGCTGCTTATTTTCTTTCATTAATTGCTACTTAAATGCAAGTATATTTAAATGTGTAACTAAACAAACAACATTGTGATTAAAAATTAAACGAAGTTTTTGAACATCGAAAAAATTGTGGCTGTTTTTGCCATTTATTAAATTAGATATGCTTTTAGATACTTAATAATTATGAAATTTACAAGATTAAAAAAAAAGAGTTTTTATTTCATCTTATATTATTCATTTACAAACTTGTTATAAATAAAATACTTTTAAACCACAACATGGCAAACCAACGCAAACTATTTAAAAAAAAAAAATATGTAATTTCCTGAACAAAAATAAAATTGTAAACTTAAATTCTTTTTATTCTGATTTAAATTGCTTAATAACGTAAAATAATTCTATCAGATATTATGTTTGAGTTTTGCCATATTTTATAACATTTAAAAAAAAAATGCCTTAACTATTATAAAATATGGAAAAATTGAAATATAATTTAAAAAAAAAATAATTAAACAAAAAATATGTGATTTTTTATAGAATAGTTTTTACTGTAAGCTATTTTATTGCATTTGAGAAAGGTTAACATTTTCAAAATTGTATATAATATAGATTTATTTCATTTCTCAAATTTATAAAATAAAAAAATGTTTCCATGTAAAAATATAGCTAATATTTAAAGAATTATATTTTGTCTGATGTACAACAAAGTAAGCTAAAAAAAAAAAAAAAGCAATATTATATTATATTATAAATTTAAATATTAGTGTTTATACCAAATAAATTTCAATGCCAAGTGTCAGCAAATGTATATTTCTTTATTCCATACTGGGCAGTTACTAAATTGGATCATGTCTACAATGATTTCAATTTTGAATAACATACTATAGCAAAACACAAATTGTTTTAAAATTATTTCTTTAAAATAAACCTAAAAACACATTCATACTCTGTAAGATTGTATGATTACAATTCAGCTTCATAATCAAATGATGAGTTTTTTGCAGCTGTATTCTTGTTCCTGTAAAGACTAACTTATTATTTTACTATTTATATATTAATTGAAATAGTCTTAGAAATCTTAAAAGTTGTTCTCTTATGTTTCTAATTTATAATTTGTTTACTATCACCAGTGTTGTAAGCAATTGAGGTACTCAAGTAGACTCCCATGAATTGGGCTAGTAGATTCAGCACTTAATATTTTTTGAGGCTTTTATCTTATTTAGAAAAAGTTGATTTTTCATGAACATTTTATATTACATTTGTGATAGAACTACTTCATACCAAAGTTAAATTCTTATGCAATTTTATATTGTTTTTCAATATTACTATTAAATATCCCTCTATTTTTAACTCACTTTTATAATTTTACACCATTTTTTTTATAAGTAAAATATAGTTACATTTTTTGTTGAAAATTGATAATTTATGGAATCATAATTTTTATCAATAATAGTTTCTTTATGTCTTGCCTATTTATTTTTTTAAATTTAGTTGTATTAGTACCTATAATAATCAGTCATGTATTATAGGTATTGTTAATACATTTAGCTATCAAAATAACTTCATTTGGTTTTAACTAATAGTTGTTTTTGGCATTTAATTATAATTGAAATTATTATAGTAAACTCATTTTCATGGGCTACTCAACTCTAAATTTTGAGAGTTAATTCATTATATTGTTTTAAAGTAATGACTTTAAAAAATTAAATAGTTTTTTTTTATTTGAACTTTTCTTAAAATTTGATTACTGAACATTTATATAATGTGATGCTAACATCTAAATATGATAAGTGCTAAACAAAATGCTTTCTGGAAAAGAATAAATTTAAAAAAGAAACATAATTTTATTAATTTCACTTTATAGGCTTTGCGAAAGACCATATTTTCTTATAGAATCACAGGAAATTAATTGTTTTTAAAACTTTTGAACTAAATCATCTACTTCTTTCATTTCTTTATTAATAATATAATTAAAAAGTGAAAGAAGTTTTCAATTCTTCATTTCAAATTTTTTAAAAGAAACCACCAAGCAATTGATCATATGTGTATACATGGCATATTTTATTTTTAAATTTTTTAAATAAATCATGATTCATTAAAATATGTTTTTAAAAGAAGTCGTAAGTATTTTTATCGAAGATTATGTTATGATGCCACACTAATATTTAATTTATGTTAAACAGTTATATATATATATAGCTTCAAGTATAAAAATTAAATAAAGTCAAAATAAATTTTAATAGTTTAGTAATCTTATTTTTAATTTCAGTTTGATCCATCATTATATATTTAATTCCAAAAACAGTAATCCAATTAAAGAAAAATGCATAAGGCAACTTTACATTTGGAGTATATTTTTAGTTGTATATTATATTATAAACTAAAAATAGTATGTTGTTGTAACAAACTATAGTTAATTTACTTTTACTTTATTTTCACTTTTCATTGAGGAAATTTTTAATGACTATTTTTATAAATGATTTTCTGAATTGTTATTTTGCTAATTATTTTATATATTTACTATTTGCAGGTAGCTACAGTTTGTGCAACTACTGATGGCTTAAAAGTAACAGTTGAAGATACTAAATCTGTTCAAGGAAATGCCTATATTCAGTCATCTCTTTTTCATGAATACACAATAAAAGATCAAAGTGTAATATTTAAAGTAAATCTGAGTGTCTTATTGGTAAGAACTGGAGGCTATTTATGAAAAATAATCCTTTGTTTGTAAGAGATTCCATTCAAGAAATTATTGTGTAAAAAAATCACAGTTCATAAATATTTGTCTATAAGAATCTTAATAATAAGTGATTTCTTGAAATTATTTTTTCACTATAGGTTTTGCAATTTTAATATTTATTCCAATTGATTTATGTATTTTTAACCTTTTAAATGTATTATAAAAATAAATAACTGTGAAAGTTTTTAAATCAAATATATTAACATTAAAGTAGATTTCAAACATATCAATTAACTTTACTTTCAATGAATTAAAATCTTATTTAAAAACTTAATTTATCTTTTAATAAAATTTAAATACTTGAAGGTTTTAAAAAATATCGCCAATAAGTAAAATACATAAATCAAGCCTTAATAAAATCAAGCAGTATTATAACTTTTATTAGTTATTATATTGCTTGATTTTATTATAAAAAGAATTAAACCATCCTGCACTCAAAAAGACAAATTATTGAATGAAATGTTTCTTATAATGATTTTACTAAGAATACTAATGCAAATCATTTTATTTTTTATTCAAAAAAACTTTTAATTATGTTTACTTTCTCATTTCTCTTATGATAAATTAGTGATGTAAGAATTTCTTTATGTGTATATTTTAATGGTATGCAAAATAGAGGTGTGCAGAATAATGTAAATTAATTCACTTTCGATTTTAGATGTGATTTCAATTCCATGTGTTTCTATTTATTTTAACAGTTTTAATAATTCATGATAAACACCTAGTTTTTTCCTCTTCTTTTCATTTAAGTAAACTTAAAATTATATCAGATTTAGGAGTTTTCTAGCTATTTCTATAACATCGTTTATCAAATTTTTATTTCATTTTTTTACCCAAACAAAAACCATTGTAATTCTGTAAGATATGTCAATGACTCACAATCATTTTCATTGATTTATCAAAATGTAATTTTGGAAAATATGAAATTGGGAATGTTATAAAAACATTTTACAATGTTATTCATTCCTACTGAAAAATAAAATCAAAAAATTGTGTCTTATATTAAAGTCCTTACACATTTCTAATTTTTAAAAAATGCTTATTTTAAAAATTATTATTAAATATTATTAAAAATGCTAAATGTTAAGTATTAATATATCTGTTCACTTAAATAATGCTTTATACTGAACCTGATTAAATTTTTTTCGTAGTAACTATACTTATTTTATTAACATAAATATCACAATTATGTCAAATAATATTCTACCACTATCTCTCAGTACATAAGCATAGTTATATATTGGTATAATGATGAACAAATAAATATCCAGTCATTTGCATTTAGTGTTTTAGGTACTCTTAAGGATCATAAAAAATATTTTTGCTATTTGTATTTTTATTATTATTATATTCTGTTATGAATTTCTTTTGCTATATTTAAAATTAAAAATGCAATTAATATTTTTGATAGATTATTTTTTTATTCTAAAACACATATTCATTAGATTTGAAAAAGAAAATTTATTTCAGTTGTACAATGCTAAAAATAATCGTTACTTATTTTATTCAGGAATGTTTGAATATCTTTGGTACAAAAAATAATCCTGGATCAATTGCTACTTTGAAAATTTGTTATGCTGGTTATGGATCACCATTAGTTCTATTGTAAGAAACTTAGATAAAATATGCCATGATTTTATAGATTCTATGTATATTACTAAGTTTATTTAAATTTTTGTTTTAAATTGTCTTTATTTAAAATTTAATTATTTCAGCTATTTTACACATTTCACAAATTTACTATTAAATGAATTATTGAAAAATGAAGTACAAATGAATGCATTTAATTTTATCTTAAAAATATTTAAAAAAAAAAAAAAAAAAAAAAAAATCATTGGTAGTTGTGTTCCTTTGTAGACAAGCTTTCAAAATAAGGAATTGTTTTATATTTTTAAAATTGAATTGTTTTAACATTTTTTTTGTAAATTTATGCAATTGACTATTTAATTAAGCCATCATCAATACTGAGAAGTCTGTCTTTAGTAAAAAAAAAATAATAAACGGGAATATATATAATTAAAGTTATGTTTTTGAATTTTAACTCCATTAAACAAGTTCTTATTATTCAAAGTAAGATTTTTTTTTAATGATTTCTGTTTAAAAATGCTTCCCTCCCCCCCACTGTTTTTTTTTTTTTTTTTTTTTTTTTTTTTTTTTTTTTAAATAGAAGAGGGCATTTTTAAACAGAAATCATAAATTTTTTTTAAAAAAATTTTTTTTAATAATATTTAAAAAAAAAAAAAAATGGGGAGGCTCGTTTTTAAATTTGGATACCTGGATTAAGTGTGAACAATTTATGCCCCCATATGTATCAATTTTAAGAAATTATTCTTTATCAACACATTTAATAGTATATTACTTTAAAAAAAATATGATGGTATTTTTTTTTTAATTCTTCTAAACTTTTATTAATTTTATAAAAAAAATGTAAAAATGAATTTTTTGCATTTTTATTTCCAAAATACAATTTATACTAGCATATAAATATGAATGGTACACTGATTAATACATATATTTTTTTAGAAATAAATAAAGTAATTTTTGATTAATACTCTTTTAATATTTATTGAGACACTGTTCTTACTTTTGAAATGTTAGGTTAGAAGAAAATGGTGTTGTTACAGATTGCAAATTACAAACTTTAGAACCAGAAGATATATTGGATTTTGAATTCACACCTTCTAAAGTTGTTAACAAAATAATAATGCAAGTAAGTCATACAATTTTTAACCGTGTAAAATCTCATGTAAATGTAAAGTTTTAATAGAAAAATATAATTAGTTTGTTTTCAATTATATTCATTTATATAGAGATCAATACGATTTTTCAATATAAGCAAGTTTATTGATTAGATATAAGCAATTAATCTTGATTGCTAAAAGCCATATTTGTGGATTTATTTATTTTGGAAAATGAATATTTAACATAGCTTAAGCAGAGCTTCTTGCAGTAAATTATTAATTTATATTTTATTCAAAAGAAATAATCAGAACTGAACATGTGAATTCTTATTTTTCATAAGTAGTGATAAATCATGTTTTTTAACATTAATTATTTAATAAATAATATTAAATAGTTCCAAATAACTCCTTGGATTAACTTGCGACTGTGTGTATCTTGATTTATTCTTCTCTTGACTGTGTGACAGATTTATTCTGTATCTAGAGTGTGTATCTAGATTTATTCTTCATTTTAATATGCAAGGAATCCGATTTTATTGATGAAAGATCTGATTCTTGACATTTATTATTTGTTATGCTTTTCTATTTAGTAAATAATTTTAAGCATGGTGAAAAAAATCAAATCTTTATAATTTTTTACATATTTTTAACCTTGTATTTTTAATTCTATTTTTATTCTTTTGGGATGAAAATTGAATTTAAAATCCGATTTTTTTAATTTAATTAATAATTTGTTTTTCTTACTAAATTCATTTACTTTCAAAATCATGCATAATCCATTGAAATATTGCATGTTATTGAATCTGTTTTATATGTTAGTTTCATTAATATAAAATATTTTCATCAAATTTTTCATGGAAGTTGAGTGAATAGAGATACTTCTTTTATCTAAAATATCATTTTTGAAAAATCAAAATTGTACAAATAATTCAATAAAAGAAAATAAAGATGTTTGTATTTTAAAAAATATTATCAAAAATATATTAACAAAATGTATATTTGTCAAATTTTAGCATTTAAAAAAATGTAAAAATTCTTATGTAAGTTCTATATATTATTAAAATTTTTTATTTAAGGTATAAAATACAGTTATTCTACTGATTCTGGAAAAAGGCTAAAACTATCAGAGCTCCTTGAAATATCTTTGCTATATTTCTTATACCTTATAAAAACATATGTTTGTATTATCAAAGTTGAATTTAGGTAATTACTGTAAACTTACAAATTAATTTTTTTTTTAATGAAAATTGTTTAATATCATGATAACAATACTCTGAAATAAAACTTAAGACTTACCTTTAAAATGTTCCCCTTTTATTTAGAACTTAAACAAAATGCTATTTTTATTTGAATTAGATCAAGTTACAATCTATTTAAAACAAGAATTTTAAATAATTTTTAATTTTTTAATCTTTTGTATCTCATAATAATAAAAATTTTCTTTTGTGAAATTTTTAAAAAAAATTTCTAATATTTGTTTTTTAAAATTTTTGACTGATATTGTATTCAAAAAAAAAATTTGCACTACATAAAAAGTATATTTTTAACTTATTTAATTTTAATTTACTTACTTAATTTACTAAAAGAAAGTTATACTTTTTTTCCAGTTTTTGAATGATACCAAAACCAATTCATTATGAGCTGCTGCTTGAATGATTAGCTCTCTATTTTTCAGTTTAATATTTTATGGATATGATTCCTACTTTGAGGTAGATATTTTCAGTAATTGGTTATTTTACTGGTACAATTACTTTAAACCATAAGCCCCATATGAATTCTCATAGAAAATGTGACCATAGAGCAGCACCAAATTTATGTAACCACAAATGTTATAAAATGCAAGCAAAAGCCTTAGAATTTTCTGGGATTTTTTTATAGATTTCATGCAGCAAAACTGTGTACTGAAATATTTTTTGTGACTGAAAAAAAAGTGAAAAAAGAAATCATTTAGACTGAAAATACTAAAAATTAAGTAAATTAATGTAATGTATCCAGAGCAAGGATCCATTCAATAATATTTTTTAATTAGAATATAGTAATTCTTACTGTCTGTTTATAATTTATGGCTTTCATTATATTTAAATTTTATTAAGGGTTAAAAAAATTGTTTCCAAAGCTTTCATATAAAGATGAAAATGCATTTTTGAAAATAAAAAACCAAGAAGCATTTTAAGAGAAACTTATATTTGTGGAACATTCCATAGAAAAAGGTATACAAGTGTGTAAGCTCTTCCTTACAATCTTCCACATTGTGATAAATGAGTGAAAAAAAATTATTGAGCTAAATAGACGGAATATATTTAAATAAAAAATGAATTGAAAAAACCAGGACATTTTATTCAAATAAAAAATCACATTTTTGTGATTTTTCATCAAAGGAATTTTTATGTCCACATTGTGTAGGTATTGATAATTTATGTTATCTATCATATGTAGGTATTTTTGTAATATAAATAATAAATCTATATTATCATGTGTAAATTCTTAATATATTTTGTTAAAATATATACAAATGTCTGCTGTGATGTGCCAAATAAATCTACCAGTATAACTCAAAATGTTGCTCAGCAGAAAATGTGTTAAACAATTTAATTCCTGCATATTACATTCAGAATTAGGAGAAATAGAGGTCTGATTTATACTAATATTAATTATGCATTTAAAGATATTTTATTGACATAAAATAAAAATTAATATTCTTTCAACAAATATAAAAGAATTTATATATTTTGCATTCTGTATCATTTGAGCTTATGTATTATGACAAGGAACAAACAGCACAAAGTAAAAGTATCTTTTCAGTATAATTAAATAACAAAATTAAAAATTTAATATGCTATAAGTTGCCAATGCATGCTCTACTGGAATGTTTATTTTTGTCCATTTCAGTACAAAAAGCTATTGAAGTACTTAGGAATTTTTATGCACTCATAGTTTGATTTATTTGAATAATTTCAATTATAAACAAATAATACAAAGAGTATTTTCATAGTTATTTTTCAAAAAGAAAAAAACATGTTTATTTAGATTCTTCTGTTAATTTTTTATTTATTGAACTCAAATATTGAATTTTATTTTTTTTTAGTAATTTTAAACTAAAATGATTTACACATTTTGTGGTAAGTATCCAATTGATAAGAATTTTAGTTCTTACATTTAAGAATTAATGTTAAACTTCAGTAAATTAGCATCACAAAGCTAAAATATTAATCTGAAATTAATAAATTTTGCTGCTTTGCCTTAAAAATAACTACCTGAGATAAAGCAATTATTTTGAATTTTAGAAATAAAATTTTTATTAAATGTGTAGTTTAAATTAATAATTACATTATTATAACTAACATACATACGTTTGACTTGTGTTTTAGTCTGAGATTTTGAAGGAAGCATGGAGTGATTTAGACATGAATAGTGAAGTTCTTGAAATTTTGATGTCACCTAGTGAACCATATTTTCAACTTACTACTAAAGGAAATTTAGCTACTACTCATGTAAGTCCTCAATAAATAAAATTGTTAAATATTGCAAATTATTGGTCACCAATAAATATCATTCTTTTAACTACATTATATATTTTCTTTTTATTACTATAAGAACTTAGTACTTTGAAAGCTTATGTATAGATTAAATGGAAAACTTTGATCTCCATTTATAACTTGTGAGTTATAAATGTATTATATTTCTAAAAATGCCGAAACTGGCTTAAAGTGTATTCTGTGCAACAGTTTTGTCATTTATCTTAATACTTTATTCATTCCTGTCAATTAAGTTTGATTTGTTGGTTGCTCAATGGTCATTTTTGCACACGGGACTTTATATGACTGAGACCTAGAGTTTAAAATGAACTCCAAACTGCTACAAACATCAAAGCCAAAGGTGGAATTTGAACCGAAAGCCAAAGCACTAACTATTCGGTAGTCAACTTGGCATCATTATAGCTGAACTGACAGCCAAATGATTTGAATTTATGAGTTCAATTTTCATATCAGCAATGAATGTTTGCTGGGATTTGAAATCTACTTTAAATTCTCAGTCTAATAAACCCTTGGGTGCAAATAGGGACTATTAGTTGACAAACAAATCAATGATCATTCTATATTCATTTTGTTCTAGACATTCTTATTCATCATTTACTATATTGCTCTGTGAAAGTTTTTTGACTTTATAAAGTTTCTTCATTGATTTTAATAGGGAGATTTTGTTTTGTTTATAAGTATGTCAGTAGAAAAAATTATAAGGTCTGTAACTAATCCAATTTTAATTACAACATATGGTAGGACAATTTTCCATGGAATAACGTTAAAAAATATTAGTAAAAATGTAATTTTATATCAAAAAATGAGTATTATTTGAAATGAGAAATCCTATTGAAAAGAATTTATATCATTTTGGAGTATCATAATCCTTTGGAGAAAGCATAGAAATTGAAGTTATATTTTAAGTAAAATTTTGTTTCTCAATTAATTGAATAAATTTTTTGTATTGTGTATGTTTGGAAGGCAAGTTCTTGTTATTGTTTTTTTACTATGATTTTGAGCATGTGATATTATCTTAGTATTGTTTATCATCTTGTTTCATTATAGTCAGTCAATTTGTAGTTAATGAAATGCTCATTTCAATGTGTTAAAGAAACTTCCTTTACAAAATGATAGAAATCAAAAATAAATTATTCATTATTTTTGCATTATTTGCACATCTGAATATTAATTACAAAAGTTATATTTCTCTTTCTGAATTAATTAACTTTATTCTTTCTTCATGCTATTGGGAAATTAATATATTGTCTAATAGATCCAATCATAGATATAATTATATCGAAGTGAATCATAAAAATTTTGATGAACTGTATATTCTTAAAATTTTGTTTTGAAATATATATTAATACATTTTGTGTTTATTTGTTATGAAATGTTAACGTTAAGTAAAATGATTTTATGTTATCAGCATTCAAAAATATTTATTTTGCAGCAAATAAGAATATATATTTTTGTTTGTTGAAAATTGTTTTTCCTTTTTGATTTTCTTAGAAAAACTTTTCAGTGTTGCAGTGTTTGCACAGTGATAATGACTTGAATGCAGCTTGCTAGTGACCTGATTTCTTTCACTGGCTTTTATTTTTAATTTTTACAATAACTAAGCTTTTTCATTCTTGATAATTTAAAATAAGTATTCTTGGTATTTTTCTGTTTCCTGAAAAAGTAAATGTACTGTAGCTATTTCTTTTTACTTCAAATTAGTCTAAAGTTGATAAATTTTAATATTTAATACTATTGATATGCAAAACAATAAGAGTCAAATTTATAACTATATTTTGAGGAAATCGTAAATAATTTTGACAATTTTTAAAGAGTATTTGATGTTTTCTGCATTATTTTGTTTAAACAAGCTTTAAACATAATTAATAATTAGAAAAATAGTAACAGTGGTTAGTGAAAATGTAATACAATGGATAAAAGTGATTTTTTTTAATTTCTTTGTGAAATATAATGAATGTAATATATAAATTAAGTACACCATATATATATATGTGTGTGTGTGGCGCACTTAATTTTTCATTACTTTTTCGTAAGTCTTCTTAATTATCAGCAGAGTCTTAAGAAAGCTGTTAATTTTTTTTTATCCAAATATTGTATGTTGCATGTTATGGTATTTTGAGTTTATATGTTTAAAAAAACATGATTTTTCTACCCAGATAAACTTTTCCAAAGAATCTGATATGATAGAATCCTTTGAATGTTCAGATTTAATCAAAAACAAGTATGTATCAATTTGAAATTTTATTTACTTTCAGTTTAATTTTTATAAATAAAATTAGTACATTTTATGATAAATTTCTACAATGATGGATCTAATGTGTTTAATTAATTTTGAATATAATATCTCTTGAAAAGCTTGAATCAGTTGGATATATTGTTTGAATCAGTTTGGATATAATGCTTAAAGTTTAAATTATTATTCTGCTTTTCAAAAAAATTGTAGCACTATGGTAGCTAAATGTTGACCTTTCTAGTTTTTTGTTCTATTGTTTAAGGATTCATTAATAATCAGAACGCTCTTTGAATCCTGGTCAAATGAACACTTGCATACAAAAGTGAGAATAAAATTGTTAAACTAAACTAGAAGATTCTGGCTTATGACTTAATCAATAGAAAGTACCTGTACAGTAAATAGAAGAATTTAATATAGCTCAATAACTCATTTAGGATGATCACAACCACCATAAGGGAAACTAAAATAAGAGTCTGGTTATAAAATAATTTGTTGGAACCCATAATTTTTTTAGGTGGCCCCAGTCATGGTGATGCACTGGCTTAACTACTCTTTAATCTTGCTCTCCAAAAGAATTTCAAAGACCTATCAATCAACATTAAAAGAACAATTTTTCACAAATCTGTGCAAATTTTTGCATTTGCAGATGACATCACCATAGTCGCCCAAATTCTAGGAGCTCTTAAATAAACCTTACTTTCCTTGGAAAATAAGGCAAAGAAAATGCCTATATCAATCAATAAAATTAAAACCAAGTGTACATGAGATTACTAGTTTTGATGATACAAATCTTATATCTTAAAATAGGAGAATGCAAATTTTTGGGCTCTCACCAAATCATTCGTTTAGGCTCTGAATTGAATACTGTGAATGATGTAACATCAGAGATAGGTAACAGTTTCTATTGGCAAAGTGTTTCTGTGGAATACACAGGTATTTGAAATCTATTCTTGTTTGCAAGAAAACAAAATTACGGCTTTATAGAACATTTCAGTAGCATATGAGGCCCATAGCTACATATGCTACTGAATTGTGGGTGATGCCAAAAGTAATAAAGAAATCCTTCTAGTGTTTGAAAAAAAAGATATTGCAAAGTATTTTGAAAGGTGTAAAATGTAATAGTACATGATGAAGAAGAACAAATTCGCAAATTTATAAACTGTACAGAGAGCCAGATATAATAAAATTTATTTCAATCTAAAGACTGAAGTGGGCAGGTCACTTGATTAGGAGGGAGGGTGGTCAAGCCACCAAAAAGATCTTCAATTCTAAACCAACTGGAGTCCAGAAAAAGAGAATAAGAAGGGTCCAGTGCATTGACTATCTTGAAACAGATCTAAAGATTCTGAAAATAAAAAATTTTAAAAGTCTATCAAAGCCGAGCATAGTTTGGAAATCTCTTCTGCAAAAGCCATGGCCCACCCTGGACTGATGTACCATTGAAGAAGGAAGCAAGAAAATTCTGAATATTTTACTCCTTTTTAATGTTACAAATTTTTATTAGTTTCACTTTATTTTGACAGCTTGGGAAAATATGTTTCTTCTCATTAAAAATTATTTATTACAAAAACAAGTTACTCTTTATTAGTAATGTGGAAAATAAATGGTGTGAATCCTATTACTCAATCACTTCAATTCTTGAATATTGGTTGGAGAAAATCCATTAAATTGGCACATTCAACCTAATTTTTTTTTAAAATCATTTTATATTTCTGCAATTTAATGTTACACAAAGATAGCAAAAATAATACTAAATAGACAGGAAGAAAAATTATTCCACAAGCTGCTTAGAGTAGTAAATTTTGTAGAAATTTCTTTCAAAATCTCCTATCATATATTGATTATAACAAGTTAATATTTTAATAGAAACGCAAGAAATTATCTCAGTGAAAAAAGTCAAATAACTGAACCTATGACTCTAAAATAGTCATAACAATCTTTTATATGTCTATTGGAAATGATGTTTAGTTGATAAAAAAAAAAAGCTAGATCTTATTTTGATTATTTAAGTTTGAATCTTGTCTTTGTAATCTATCATACAAGTATTAAACTTGTATGATATTTTTTTATTTTATTATTTTTTTATATCTATTTTTTTTTTTTATAAATAAAATTGTATTATTCAGTAACAATTTACTGAATTATATTTTATTTAGTAAATTTTTTTTCTATTTAAATTTAATATTTCTATTTGAAGTTTAGTTAGTAGAATAATAATAACTGATGTTCAGAATTATGTTTAGTTGGGGAAAATCACAAAAGTAATGATTTAATACTAAATGGGTCATATAAAGCTAAGAATTTATACAAAGAGTATCTATTTATTGTATAATTACAATACCGCTAATGGCTAAAAAAATAAAATAATTGAACACAAAAAGTAAAATAGATAAGTATAAATGGAATTTACTGTAGGACATCACTACTTAATCATGTTATAATATTCATAAACAATTATATGTTCTTCTAAGTTAGGAACAAAAATGTAGAATTTAGTTTAAAAAATTTTTTTCTCATTTAAATGTGTAATTGAAATCTAAAGTAAAAAGCAGTTTTTATTTTAATTCTTTGAAAACAGTTTTGTTTTAACTTCTTTATTACTGTAAAAATTCCCTGATTTTTTTTTTTTTTTTTTTTTTAATATGTTCCTCTTATTGTATTCTAATTTTTGGAATAATTACAATTAATCTTGAACTTTTGTCTTGTATACTGCTTTTATCATCCAACAAATAACTAATTATTTGTTTCCACAATTTTATTACTTGTGCTGTGATCTTCTATTTTCGTTTGGCGCAGCTTGTCCATTTTTGGACCTTGCATCATAAAACCCAACCAACCTTCTATTTTCTTAAGATGTTTTGATGAGTACAAGGCAGAAATTCAATTAACTTAATTGCTGACAATGTACTTTTGCTTATATGTGATAATATAATAATAAAATAGTGATAATATAGCACACAAAGAATAAATTGTATAATTTAAAATCTTATTTATTGTCAAACTGTATGGCTTGTATTTATTAAATGAGACATTGTAAAGCTTGAAGCTTTGCAAATATTTCATTAAAAATGCGAATAAGGTTGTAATCATAATATTCATGTTTATCTGCTTGAAATAAATGTATTATAATTTATTTTGTTAAAATAAATCAGATTACTTTGTATGTAACGCTTAGAAAACCATAGATATATATTAATTTGTACAATATATTATTTTATATTCATAGATATCAAATTTCTTTAATAAAACCATCATTACGAGCTTTAAATCAATCATCTAAAGTTTCTATGCGAATTGATGATAGAGGATTCCTATGCATGCAATATATGATTAAAGTAGAAGGTTCTCAGTGTTGTTTTGTTGAATATCTTGTAAGTATATGAATATCTTGTAGTAATGTAGTTTTCAACTCATATATATTAGAATATCTTTCTTTAGTATATATTAATGTGCATGCATATATATTTATGGCAGTTTCTGGAAGAAATCTTGCAGTATTTACCTGTTTAAAATTTCAACTTTTACTTGTAAGTGCTTAAGAGAACTTAAAAAGTTATTGTGCTAAACTTGAAATGTATGGAAAGTCCCAGATTTTTATGAAATAACTGTCAATTTTAGGAATTAAAGATGTTGAAATAATATTCTTTGATAAAGATACTGCGCAGAAGATGATCTATAAAGATGTCTGATGAAGGCAGGATCTGAATGGTTAGTGTTTTGCCGTTCAGTTCAACAGTTCTTGGGTTCGAAACCCATCTTGGACTTGGATATTTGTAGTGGTTCAGAATCCATTTTTAAACTGTAGGTCCCAGTCTAATAAGGCCTTGGTACTATAAAACTATTGAATGACAAATATATCCATTCTTGAAAACTTGGATTTTTCATTTCTATTTTAGGTAATGATTTGCTATATCATTTTGTTCAGATAATTAATAATCTGGTCTTGAAAGGTTTCATAATGGTGTGCAATTTGTTGTCATTATTTTTCTTAACGAAAGTTTTAATTTTAAATGTTAAAGTAAAATTTTATTTTCCATTTGATTTTATATCTTTGTTGTAATATTCTATATAACTTCCTGGGAGTGTTATATACACAAATTTTCATATTAAGTAAATGTGAATACATAGGTATATTTTAAAATTTCTTATCTGTTGTTTCTTTTTGTAATAGATTTTCATTTCGTGGATTCCTTTTTAACCGATATATCATAAATTATGACATAAGTTAGAATTTGACTGTAATATTCACTGCCCAGTTTTTTGCAATTTACTTTGGTGCATAATTTATGATGCTGGGGCATTTCTGAGAAATAGGGCATTTTTGTTAGCCATTTTCTACAAATGTACTATGGTTTATACTGATGCAGTCTTTCTTCCAGAAGTATGGTATATGCATGTTATGAATATGTATATACACAACTTTAGTTGCATATGTATACACACTCACATATATGTGTAAACGTATACACATACAGTTGGTTGTCAAAATTATAAAAACTTAGATTTATAAAGAATTTTTATAAGTATTGTATAGCACCATGTTTGAGATGTATTTCAGTTTGGATTCACATAGGAATCGATTCATTGAAGGTGTGAATAGTGTTTAGATAAATATTGTATAATTCTGCAATTGTGAAAGTATTGTAAGAAATGCGGGGGAAGAAATATTGTTTCCGTATTTTGAACACTCTATGAAACAGGACGTACCGTTCAATTATACTGAGGTCAAATGACTGCCTGCTAAGGTAGATGTTTAACTTCATCTGCATGCACATCAAATCATGATTGGGCAAGTCCTGTTGCATGGATAGGTGCATTATCATCCTGAAAAATTCCATTTCCTTCAAGAAACAAAATTTACAACATGAGATGGACTCAGTCAACTAAAATTTCTTTATACCTTTCTCCGGTTTTCAGAGTTACAATTAATCCATTAGAAAATTATAATATGGTTGTCTATATTATGACAGATCCACATCTGTGCTTGACAGTTGAAGAAGACATTCTTGATCATTCACTTGTCCTGGTGTCTTCCATATGTGCACCTGTCCTGTTGTAGGGAAAAATGAGAAATATGATTTGTCAAACCATATTACTTTCATTCATCAATCTACCAGGTTTTGTGGCCGAAACCATGTAGATAGTGTTTGGCATTAACATCTGTGATAAATGGCTGCTCCGCCTTAAATGTTATATTTATGGATATACCTTATGACTAATCATTGACACTATAGAATTCAGATGATTAAACTCTGATATCACTTTTGCTACAATTATTTGCATTACAATACTCGTCAATCTTTTTCAGCGAGTTTTTTTTTCTGTACCTTATCTTGCTTTATTGAGCATGTCGTGTGTATACTATCATGACATCATACCTCCAGAAATGCCTGAAAGTTGAAATGTGTCAGTCAAACTTGCAAGAGCTAGAGGTGATCCTACAATTTAGTCTTTCAAAATCAAAGAGGTCTGTTTTACTTTTGAAAAAATCTAAAACTTACAGAATTTTAATAAAGCTTCCCCATACTACCAAAACATATGCATTTCTATTTATAAAAAATACTGCTAGTTATTTTACTTTAATGCTTTAGAAATGCTTTAAAAAATGTTTTCATTATTTTGACAACCACCTGTAGATATATTTGTATGTATGTACAACCATACCTATATGCGTTTAAATGATGATCTGCTAATGATTTTAGGAACATTTATTATCCCTTGCTTTTGTAAATTGTATCAATTATTATTTTCCGATATGATAACATCAACTTTATCATTATAAAATGAATAATTAGCATTGAGATTTCCCTCCAAAAAAAGAAAAACTTTAATGGACTTTAAATTTTTTTATCATCTGATAATTTACTTTTTATATTTTGTAAAACTTTTGTTTTTCTTAAAATTTAAAAACTGAAGTCCAAAGGTGATACATTGATCCATATAAAATTTCAAGAAATTCCCAAGAGTTTCTGAGAATATAACCACATTAGATGACAATTTTTAGAGAATAAACTCTTGGGGAATTTCATTACTCTGCACTGTGAATTTTAGTGATTTGTTTGAAGGCAACAAAACTTTTTTCAAGCTCAATTAAATGATAATTGTTAATTTTTTCCATCTGATTTGTGTATAAATTTTCTTATATTAAGTCCATCAGATAGCTTATTTAAAAAATCATAATTTTTTTAATCTATTAAAAGGTAAGCATTAATTTTTATATATATATTTAACCTGTCAAATATTTTTAAAAAAAACTTAATTAGCTGTACTTGAGTAATTATAGATGTTTTCTTATCTTAATATTTTTTAATGTTTAGCAATGTATTCATTTTAATATTGTTTTCTTGTAGTGTTCACCTAATATTTCAGAAGATGATGATTAAAATCTTCATTTGAAATCTATCTGTGCATAGTAACTTTATTTAATCAAATGAATATTTGGAAAAAAAAGAAACTGTGTAAAATCCTTACTATGCCTTTGAACATTGAATGTTACTTTTGACATTAATTTCTTTACTTTAAAATTTAAACTTTTTTAATTTTTCATTACAATAACTTAAAGATTATATATTTTTAATTTATCAGACCTTTTATTTTTGATATGCTGTAAAGTTATCCTGCTTTGTGTGTGTGTATATATATATATATATATATATATATGTGTGTGTGTGTGTGTGTGTGTGTGTGTGTGTGTGTGTGTGTGTGTTTTATCAGCAAAGTATAAAACCCCAGCGTTCTATAAAATGCCGTAGACAAGGTATGAAATATGAGATTATATACTTTCTCTAGGTATTGTACACAATACCTAGGCATTCTATAGAATGATATGCTATTTAGGCAAAGTATTAAAAAAAACGCTCTATGAAGGTTATTACATAAATGATGTGAATTGCTCAAAAATACAAATGTTATTCTGAAATAAAATGAGAGTGCTATGCTTTATTATTCATTATATACCATTATTCAAAATGCATAAAGAAAAATGAAAACTGTGCAAAACGTAATTTATGCCTTTTTTATTTAAAGAAACAAAATTTTCATGTAAAAAATTAACCTACTTGTTGTAACATGGAAGGTTTGAATTACATTTCATTACATTTTTCATGCAAAGACATTTCATATTTTGGCACTAAGTTTTACATATACATTAGATGAATACGCTGCCAATAAATGAACAGTTGCTACTGACCAGATGTTGTCAGGAATATCTTCAATTTCTAAGCAAGTTTTTAGGGCATAAAGTGAATTGTGATCTCATGTCTGTTTATTTGAAAATTCCTTCAGAAATTCCAAGTCGATAGAAACCATCCTCTGTCACACTCATTGCAGCTGCCAAAATATTGCGTGAATAACCTCACCCCTTATTGAAACAGGAATAAGAACATGCACAGTAGCGCACAAAGAAGCAGCTCCCCCTCCCCCCCGAATTCATTTTTATATTTGGCTTATATTTCTAGATTGATTTTAGATTTTATTTTACTTTCCATAGCATTTTCAATTTTGAAACATACATTACAACAACGGGAAATAAATTCATAAAACAAACGTAGGTTTCATAACAATGCCTTTTTTAGTATATTTCTGTTTTTTCTGGCAAAAGCTAACAAATATACAGTTCAATATGATGATGTGTAATGTTTTTGTATTTGGTTGAAATTCTTTCAACATTATGTTACATCCTCCATGACCAATAAACAAATGACTTTCATAAATAATGTGTCATAACTCAGTCCATGACATAATACTATATAATCCTGACACCATCTTTAACAGGATGAATGAGTTTACTTTTGATTTCCTCCATCATCACATCATACGATTCAGCAATTAATAGTCCCTTGCTTCTTCTTAGTCATTTTAGCTTTTTGATACATCATTTGTTAACTTCTGGTAAGTATTTTTGTTTAAGAAAACACTATTTTTTAGTGTTAATTCTAATTTTACTCCATTCATTATCCAATCAGTTTTTGATGTCTATAGGCCATGACTTCTTTAATATTACAGCTTGCTCGTCCATTCTCATGTTGCACAATAAAAAACTAATTTTTGTTGAACAAATTTATATAAAATTCTATATTTCGACATTCTCATACAAACCGCTAAGTGCAACTGATAAATTCTGAGCCTGTGGTGCACATTAAAAATCACGTGCTTTGCCACTTGATGTTCCAACAAAATCGGAGATGTATTTTATACTTTGCCAGTGACATACACACACACACACATATACATTATCTATTTCTGCATAATCAAATTTTCTTTGCACTTAAATAATTCTAAAATGTCATTGAATGACATCAAAACTATTGACAGATAGTTATTTCTTGCATTTTTGGATGCTTGTGGAAACTTACATTCATATATTTGTGTTTATTTTTAAAAGTTAAATAAAATTATGTTTTGATTCTCCTGTATTATTGAAGTTCCATTTATTATAATTAATATTTTATAACTAATTAAAACAATCGAAACTTTATTTAAAATGTATTTTAAATTTCAAGTTAACAGTAAAAATTTCAGTTAATATAACTTTCTATTACTTAACTGAAATTATAATTAAGAAATATTTTATTAATTAAAATTTCAGTTGTTTTTACAGACTCACTGATTTTGAAATTCAGTTGATACTGCTTTTTCTAACAAAACTAACCAGTTCATGCAGAAAAGTATGTTTTTTTGAGCCTCCTATAGTAATTTAAAATGCTTTTGCATTACAAAACAGTATTAATAATTAATTAAATCAATAACGATTTTTAATAATGATATTAAAAAATTAGGTTTAATATTTTAATATTATTAAAAAGTGTTATTGATTTTAATAAATCAATTCAGGCGAGACTATTTTTGGCTTGCTCAGCTGAAATCTTTTCTTGTAATCATAGTCTAGTGCTTTCTTTTATTAACCCCAAAATAATGTCGGTTAAATTATTTTGGGATTAAGCAAAAAGCACTCTAGAAGAGATGAAACAAAAAGAACTCTCAGGAAGAGCACTACCATTAAAGACTATTAGGTTTTATTAATTATAAATTTTTAGCATTTTCCTTAAACATTGTTTCCATTGTTTTGTATTACTGTTATTGTATTAAAGTTATATATTCTAAAATTGAGGAATAATTCAAAATTTTATAAGATTATATGATTTATAAAAGTCTTTTGTAAATTGTTATTTATGTGGGATAATAGTTTTGTTAATGCTTACTGTAGGCATAAATAAGTTTAAAGCTCTTAGGAAAAAAATAATTATGGTTTTTAATGTGATATAAAGACTAAATTTTGAAATTTATGTTACCATAGCATTCATCCATCTGCAATTATTTTAAGTATCTTTGAATGTTTTCTAATTTTTCTTGTTTTTCTAATATACATTGAGTAAAAACTGAAATCAAACAAAAATTTCATATTGGATTTGTATTTTTTTTTTTTTTTATGAATAAATATTTGTCTTATTTTGTCTTTTATTTATAAACAATTTTTTTTATTTCTATGTTTAATTGCTATCACTGCAATAGAATTTTACTGTAACATAATTTTGAAACTTGAAAATTAATTTGTCATAATTACAGTATTTTTTTCATATTATTATACTGGGCATTTTAATTATTATTTACTTCGTTATAAAATGGTTATGATGACTGGAAAGTAATCTAAAATTAGAAAGTTTTTTTTATTGTTATTCTACCTTTAACAAAGTTTTATTTTTTATTTAACTAGAAAATATCATCAGTGCACATAAATATGGATTAATGCATCCTATTACTATTTAGCTTAGTTGGCCATAGAATGGTTGCTTTAACAGTTCATGGGTTGGATTCCACAATTGGAAGTGATTTGGGATCAACTTTAAATTGTTCATTGCTGTTGTTTTATTAATCTTTGCGATCCAAAAATTATCAAAGAGCAACCAATCCAACTCACCACCATGCATTAATGTAAATATGAAATCTGAAATGCTGCTAGTTATAACACTACTGAAAGTTTTGTCTAATAATAAATATAATAAGCAGATTTATATATACAGATAATAGGGAACTGATACTTTTAATATGTTGTATAAAATATCCTAAAATTATCCATTTTAATGTTTAAAAGTTCTTGATTCTAAAAATTTATTGAATAAACTCCTATTGTACACAAATCTCTTAAAAGGATATTCTTACATTTGGGCAAAATAACTTTTGATGCTGTCTTCATTTTCAGTGGGATTTACTGCTTTTGTTTTCTTTTTTCAGCCATAAAGTATTTCATTTGCTTTCAGGATCAATCGAGTATAAAAGTTAAGTTATATAAATGCATGGTCAAAGTATGATTATACTTTGAATCTTTATTTTATAATTTAAATTTTGCACCATATTTGTTATTTTCAGAATTTTTTCTTTGCATGAAATCCATCATTTCAAAATTTGAAGGACTTTTGGATAGATATTTTTTTATGTAATGTTTAAACCATTTCCATATTTATGGACTTTCAAGGTGGACTATTAGATTTTATTTATATATAGAGATGTTAAAAACTTTTAATTAAAAAATTTCTTATATATGATGAAAGTTTTATTTTTATCATATATAAGAAATTATATAAGTCATACTTTTAAAAGAAAATTAAATTATTATTTCAATAAAATAAATCTAGATTTAAGATATTTGTATTTATTATAACTTTAAGCATTTGTTAGATCTTGCTTTTATTTGGTAGCTGAAAATGTTATATAAGATACTAGAGTTATAGTCATCTCTGCTCTAAGTTAAATGATGAATTAATTTAAGTTAAATAATGATTTAAATGATAAAAAGTACATTTTTGGCAAAAGAAAGATTAAAAATAAGTAGTTTAATTACTAAATTTATAGCTCTAAAAAACAAATTTACATAGATATATAATTTATTTTTACTTTCTTATAACTATTGCATAGATCTGTATTTATTGAACTTATAATTATTGATTCATAAATTTTAATTGTAAGTCAATATTTACATTCTGTCCTGCTAATATGCTGTTATATTCTTTGCCATATTATTTGTAAGTTAAATTAATTCTATATCAATTTACATTAATTCAATGTATTATAATTTGTTTTAATATTTTATTTATTATATTCACATCAAAATTTCAATGAAAGGGAAATTTTCTTCTGTAGATTTAGTTTTATTGATTTTTTTATTTGTACGAAATGGTTTATTCTGAATTAAATATTTCCTTTAACTTCAGTATTCATTAAAAACTCCTCTTCATCCATCATACAACTTAATGCATTGTTTCTAAATATCTAAAAGTTTTACTGCAACTCTTTCAATAGCTTTGATAATTTTAAATTCTGTATACAAAATGCCTCTTCACTCTTTTTTTATACTAATATTTTAATAATTTACAATTTTTGTAGGTAATTTTGTATTTAAAAAAGAAATTATATATATATATATATATATATATATATATATACTTTTTAAGAATAATTTCAATAAAATGATATTTGAAAATTATTAGCATTGTTAATGATTTAGCATATTTAAATAAAAATTTCCTTTGTTATGTTTATTTTTGTAGATGCAGTTTATATATTTTAATTTAAACTAAAATAATAAACATTGTTAATTGTCGTATGTATCTTATATTTACATAATATTCTTCTTTAAATGCTAGTATTTTTCCATTATAAATGATGGGAAATATAGATTTTATTGCAATGTTTGTATTGTGAAACTAAAATAATCCAAGATTTATAATATATAAAATTAGAAACAATTTTTTATTCATAATTTTCTTTTTCATTTACAAGTACCTTAATTATTTCAAACTGAAAATATTTCCCTCAATCTTGAGTTTATTTCGTTTCAAAATTTAACATAACCATTCATAAATACAATAACATAACATATGACGGAAAACATAATCATACAATCAAGACTTCAGTACTTTTTGCATCCTTAGACTTGTCTCTGAATAACAGCCTTGTTCTCTCTGGGTCACTGAATGCAGAGTAGCAAAGCAGAGAGACTAATGTGATAATAAGTGCGAAAACGACGGCGAAGACGATGTGTACCAGCACTGTTCTCCACTCGATGGTCCACATATAGATGAAGCGTCCGCGGCAGCTTCTGTGCAGTTTGCTAACTGTATCATTTTTTCTATTTAAGTTCTGTGAACCTATTACAGAAAACAGATATCTGGGTAAAAATTTACTGTAGGGTCACCCTTGGTGACTTTTTCAAAATCTCGCCATTTTGTAAAAGCGAGATCTAAAAAAGAACAGAATATTGAAAAATATTGCCTGTGCAAAAAAATGGGTTGCCAGAAAATATTTATCGCCGAATGTGGAAAAATTGCGCCAAGGGTGGCCTTGCAGTAAATCTGATCCTATATCAGTATTTGAGTACATAAAATTTTATTGTTAAATATTTAAATTATAACTTAGTGTGTGGCACGTTTGGTTCGATATGATATTAAAGTGTTCAACCAAGGAATGAAAATTCAAAATACATTGCTAAAATTTAAAAAAAAATACTGTTTAAAATTAGAAGCTTTAAATTTCATTTCAGTCCAGAGTGGCTAATAAACTACAAACTCCAGTGTCAAGAAATTTATAAATTTGTTAAACTTTTTAACAAGATACTGAAAATAAACATGGGATGAATCTCAAATTTTTATCTCCTTTTGAATTTTCCAAGAAAGATTGAATCAGATCATGTAACACAGTGACTGCATGTTAAAAACTCTTAAATAATTAAAATTTAAAAACTAGATTAACAATAACAAAAATGAGTGAAAATGTGCTTTGAGTACCTTGCTTGGCTCGTTTTCAAAAACGCCGTTACTATGGTGACGAAAATGAAATACGTGTTTTTAACATAACGAACGATGAAAAACGATTTAACGAAGGATTAAAAATATCCGGGTTACCACACTTAGCGCATTTATTGCCAAGGTGGCGAGGAAGGGGAGCCAAACAGCAATTCAATCCAAAAATGTTTTAAAAAACACCATTTATATTTACATTCCATTGGCAATTTAAACTTATATTACAATTCAGTATGCATTGAAATTGCCTATATATTGCCACAATTTTGTAATATTTTATACCATATAATGGCTGATATTTGGAAAAGTCAGTTTCGAAAGTTTTTGAGAAATGTTAGACACTGTTTGGTTGTTTAATATTTTTTATTAGACAAATGTCCAATAATAATGAGAGAGAGAGAAATATTACTTTCAGCTCACATTTATATTAAAATATTAGTCTAATATATCATAAATTGCTTATATGGAAACACTAAATTTATTGTATTCATTTCGTTAATTTGGTGATATGAGATTCAAAAGTTGATCTTTTAAAATAAAATTAAGTATTCATTACACAAAAAAATTTTTATCTTTCTCAGTTAATTTAAATGCTAAGTTTAATTTTTGAGGAAAATGTTGTTCATGCTTATTAAAATACTTGTTAAATTATTTTTAAATTAGAGTTCTACTGAAATAGATCTGAGAATTTTAATTTTTGAATCTTTAAATATTCACGAAATTGTATGCGCCTTTTATTAAAAATTGTGTGCACAGAAAAGTTTTCTTTCCTCGGTGTACATAGAGCCTAGAAAATTGTTTAATAAGGAACTTTTAAATTATCGGAAATTTCAAAACAAATGGGTGTCACTTTCTCTGGTTCTGGGTTTGAACCTCCGTGAACTGTTGCCCTAATCCAAAAAAACTTTTTAATAATTTCATCCAGATAATTGCTGATTACTCATTTTCTTATAGTACTTTTTATAATTCAGTGGAGTCAGATTTTAATAATTTTTTAAATATATGGATAAAACTTTATCACTTCCAAAAATCTTTAAAAGTCGGAAAATCCAAATTAAAATAAATTTATTTAAATATAGTTAAAAATACCAAATTTTCAATTTGTTATGGCTTGAAGCATCTGATATAAAATTTTGTGATTTTATTTATTTATTTTTTTATCTTGTGTCAGACATACGTTTTTCCCGATTAATAAATGGTAATTATTATATACTTTTTAATAGCAATCTATAAAAATTTTTACTTAGAAACATTTCAGATCAATTCAAAATTTAAAAATGATAAAGAATTCGAGTATATGTTGGCCCGATTAAAAGAAATGATTAAATGTGAAGTAAAAAAAATTATACATGTATAATTTATGTAACATACAGAAAAAAGATTACCTGTGGAATTGAATGTCTTCTCTTCCCGAACAGTTTTTTGAAAGTTGTTTATTTTGTTCTCTTCGTGTGCTTTTATATGGCTTACGTGTGGGAAGTCCTCGTGAAGAAATGAAACAAAATCTCGCAAATTATTTCTAGAGAATCTGGTTAATTTGTCCTTTTTCGCTGCACTTGAATTCCCAGTATCCGCTGATTCCGTCTTGTGCAAGAGCAACTTGTGATCTAAACCTGAATTAAATTTTTTTTTTTTTGTTTATATAATACAAATTATTTTCTCAATGATATAGGACTCGGTTTGTTTGCCACACTATGATCGCTTTTCGTACATGAGGATTCATTCAATGTGATCTATTTTAATTCCAACCCCCACAAACACCCATATCCAAAGTGGAAATTGAATGTTGAGCTGAAGGCTAGGGAGCTACTGATTCAGCTTCTAGCTCGACTGAATGCGTAAAATAAATTGTATTAAATACAAAAAATGTGATGCTAGTCCCAAACACACGTTTGATGTTTCTCACGATCCTGTTGCGTTTCCAAGATAATAGAATATTTATTACATACTAGCACACACAAACATTAATTTAGGCATTTTCTCATATTTTTAAAAGATATATAGGCTCAGATTTACTACATGATCACCCTTAGTGCGATTTTTTACATTTAGCGTTAAAAAAATGTCTGGCAACCCGCCTTCGAGCAATCGCAGATAAGGGATTCTGGCAATCTTAATCGCTTATGTAAAATGGCGACTTTAGGTGACATTTTAAAAAAGTCGCTAAGGGTGACCGTCTGTAAATTTTTACTTTCTAGAAAGGACCCTCTCACCAGTACGAAGCAGTGTGATCCATGGAGGTTAGGTCCTCATCGACAAGTCAACTGCCCCATTCATGTAAAAAGCTCATGAGATATTTTTATTTATTTAAAAACTGGATATTCTAAAAGAACATTGGGACCATTGAGAAAATTATGCATGGAGACTAAAAATTCTCGGGAGGATTAGGAATTTAATATAAAGATTGTGCAAATATTTTAGCAAAATTGATCTTTTTGTACGGAAATTAAAGCAATCTTTGTACAGAAAAGTATAAATCTCTCGATCACAAAACTATTCATTGGGAATTATTTGCTACTTAAAAATTAAAAAAAGGTGAAAATGTGCTTTGAGTCCCCTAATTGCCGCGTTTTCAAAAACGCCGTTGCCAAGGCGAAAACTATACCGCAATTTCAAAGTGAAACTAATTTGCGACCAAAGAAAATGCTAAAACAAAAGACTAATTAATGAGCATGCGTGAAAACGCTTCAAATTCTCTCTTTCGGAGGTTGCCATAAGGAATGCATTAAAAATGAAAATAAACGCCCAGGTTACTTCGCTTGGCGAGTTGGCAAGGAAGGAGACCCAAACCGCAAATTAACCTTAAATACTATTCTCTAACGAATCTTCGGATTTTTTTTTATAGAAACATATTTGCCCACCGCATTTGTATTCAAGTTATCTTTCTTTTTCCTGAAAATAGAGCTTGCAACTTAATTGTTAGCTCTCAAGCCTTCAGTTCAGCAGTTCATTACTTCAATTCCCCTACTTAAGAGTTAGTGGTTGTAACTAAGAAAAGAATGAATCCTCACTTAAGAAAGTAGCTATATTGGCATTTTTTTTTTTTTTTTTTTTTTTTTTTACAAAATATATATTTTATTGAAGTTTTTGATTTTATTATATTTTGCAAAATTAAAGCCTTTTATGATAAACGAAGATAATTTGAAGTGTAAATGAAATCAAGTGTTATTAAAACCTTTTAAAATATGGAAAATAATTGAATGGCTTTCCTTCAACAAGATTTCTACGGAAAAATTCTAACATTTTTTTTCTGGCACTGTAAGTCTTGCAGTATTTTCAACATATTTTAATATTTAAAACTTGTGTTCTACTCTAATCATCTAGGTTCTATTCTAAATGCCTTAAAAAAATTTCGGGTAAGTGCAAGATTCTTTATTTAAACCTATTGGAAAACCAAAATACCTACTTTTTTCTATTCAATTCTACTTCTTTTCACTCTAAGTTAATTGATTTTTATAACATATATATTGATCGCTAGAAATTACAAAATAAAAAAAGTGCCACCATTTATTTGTTGAAATTTCAATATAATCGTGACTTGCTTTTACCATTTTTGATTACAAATATCTCAGCTACATATTGCTTAACGATATTATTTCTCATTTCTGAAGACCCAAATTGCATGACCTGATTTCGTTAGACAACTGGAAATGTTTGTAGATACTTCAATGGAAGAATTTTATAATAATTCCTCGCTCGTATTTCAGAATCACTTATTGCGTACGAGTGTTTGATTGGAGCCTACAATTAATGGTGCAATGGTTCACAACAGAAGTCGAAACCATGAATTTTTGAACAATTAGTAGTCATTTAATTACTTGTTTGGCAAAAAATGAAATTAGGCAACATTTTATCTATACGGTAATTGTTTGTGCGATTCTTTTTCTAAAAAAAGTGTTTAATGCTTAGTTTATATCGTTTCCAGCAAAAATTATATTTCACTTAAAGCATATTTTAAATGGTTCAAAATTATTGAAATTATTTTCAATGTAATAAAAAAATAATATGCAGACGTTCTTAAAAGTTCTCTTTGGGTATTTTTAAACTTCTTACTTTTTAAATTTTTCAATTGAATAGTTTTATTAAAAGTAAAGTATGTTCTAATTTTTAATAATAACATAAATAAAAAGAAAGTTGTCTATTCTTGGTCTCCTGAAGATGATTCAGTATTTTATTCTCACGTCTGCTAAGAATGCTGTTGTTAATTATTTGAATATAATGTCTTGTATGTAATGTCTTAGAGGGTCACCTTTTCTGTAAAATATTTTAAGATCCATTTTACTACTAAACTGGCATAAGATCATAATGAAAGTAATGCAAAACTACCCTTCACTCACTAGAAAAAAATAGCCAAATTTTGCGTGAAGAAATGAAATAACGATTTGACTTACTTGAAGTTGTCATAGATTGATTCCTTATACGATCATCCGCAGTTGAAAAGTTGCTTCGGTTGTTGACATGCATTACCCATAGCAAAGGATGCCTTGGCACAAAGTTGAAGAATGAAAGAAATGGCGCTAAGAACAATTTCAGCAAGGAAATTCCAAATGTATTGCTTGGCTTATCCTTACTTTCATCTGGTTTGAGTGTGGCAAAAGTATGTTCCACATCAAAAGCTATAAAAAAGGCTGAGATTTACTATACGGTCACCCTTGGCGACTTTTTCAAAAAGTCACCAAAAATCACGCCATTTTGCACAAGAAATGTCTAAAAATAAACAGAATATTAAAAAATCGGAATCCTTTATTCGGCGATTGGTCTGAATTGATTGAGTTGTCAGAAAATGTTATTTATCACCAAATGTGAAAAAATCGCGCCAAGGGTGACCGTACAGTAAATCTCAGCCTAAAAAATATACATAGAATTTCATTTAATTGTTCTATCGTTCCAACAAAGTTAATTCTTCAGTATATAGCTTGCCTATATTGCTCCTGTTATTCTTTCGTTACATTTTACTGTGTATCATTTCATAAACAAAATCCTTGGAATTTTACTCAGTGACATAATTCTAACAAACATGGTTTTAATTGCGTAATCTTAAATACAGTGAGATGTAGTTTGCTTAGTACCGATTTATATGAACAAAATATATTTGTGCATTTAGAGAAGAATTTAACGTTTCATTTAACTCGGGTAATAATAGTAATATTAGCAAACAATTTTAGATAATGTTGCAAAAACAGAACAAAAAATAATCTTATGTTTTTGAAAGATACGCAGTATTTATTGAAAGGTATGACTTGGAAATACGGTTAGATTATATATTAGGGTGCCCCTTTGATTATCGCTGTTGTGATCGCGATTGATCGCTAAGCTGAGCAAAACCGAATCGTGTTTTGATTGGTTTAGATCCAGTCGATTGGTGTATCTGATTAGTTTCCTGCTTGCACTGTAATCGGCTTGAACAGGAATGGCGCCAAAAAGAAATCAAGTTCGCCAAAGAGCACCCTAAAGTATAGTTTTACCGAAAATACTTATCCAAAGCTATAAATAAGCACAAATTGTAACAAATTATCTAAATCCAGTTTTATACCAGATTTACCAAAAAAAAAAAAAAAAATCATACAGTAAAAAATGATTTTTTTGTTTAAAAATTGGCTTTACAGTTTTTGTAATTTTATTATGCAATAGTTATAAAATTATATGTGAAAATGAAATTTTATTAAATATTGTTTATTACAAAGCAGTTTTGGTGAAGAAAAAAAAAGCCCGTAGGGAAAATCTACAATGAATCAAAAGTATCGATTCCTAGAAAATTATGAAAAATTAATTTATCGTAACTGAGATTTAATTGAAGATAAATATCTGAACTTAAATTGTTTCTTGATTTTTTTTTCACTGATGCAGTATTTATTTTCTTTGCTGTCATGTTTACTGGTATAACTGCAGTATATGAATTTGTTCTGTATAATATGAGATTATGGCTTTTTTAGAATTATACTGTTAAAACAAATAAAATAATAGTTAAAAAATGGTTTTTTAAAGTAAAAAAAGCTAAATATTAACTATTTTTCGGCAACAACAGAATGTAATCAAAAAAACCATGGGATTTTATTGATAAATATTTTTTTTTTCATTTACTTCTATTTTAGGAAACGACAACTTAGCTTACTAACTACAAAAAATGTTCAACACTTAAAAACGCTTTGTTAAATAAAAAAAGAACAAAAATACTCTAAATATTACAAATTATTTTTGACAACCATTTATTGTCATCACGAAAACTATTCTATACTTCATAATACATAAGTTTAATTATTTCCGATTTCGAAAAAAAAATAGCAACATAACTTACTTGACAAAGCAACTTTGAAATAAACTACCGACAAAATGAACAACGACACATATAATTTCATAGTTTATTCCAACTTATCCGGCCATCAGAAACACCTGAAACATAATTAAAATTAATGTAATAATTAAAAAATCAAATCAAACTTTAAATTATATAGAAAAGATTTTTTGACAAAAATTATTTCTTTAGGAAATATGAGCCTTTAAAGCTTGTTCTATAACATTGTGATGAATAGTTTTTCGAACATAGAAAGATCAATAAATTAAGTTTCTTGTGTTCTGATAAGGGTCTTTTTCATTCTTTAAATCAGCGGTTCCCAACCGCTGTTCCGCGGCACACCAGTGTGCCGTCTGAAGCATCGTGGTGTGCCGCCGGGTCTGGGTGTCACGGTGCTGTTCGCCCGCTATAAATCCTCCCGTCACTCCCCCTCCCCTCCACAGGTGTCATAGTTGGTCACGGCGCTGTGCAGTGCTGTAACTCCTCCCCCTGCAAATCTTGACAAGTGTTCGCCGTGTCCCCGCCCCCATGAGACGCAGGCAGACGCCTCACACAGTGTCAGAGAGACAACGGCTGCTGTGAGGAGAGAAAGTTTTTGAAAAGGAAAATCTGGAGCCAGATGAGAGCCCGAGTATCAGTGGGGATCAAAAGAAAGCAAAGATGGTTAAATTCTCTGGCGCAAGGCAATATAGCGAAAGCTATATTTCAGTTGGTTTTACTTTCACTGGAGATGAACACAAACCAACTGCACTGTGCGTGGTGTGTGGTGAAAAGCTAGCTAACAGTGCTATGGTCCCAAGTAAACTTAAACGCCATCTCCAAACGAAACACCCTTTGCTTCAAAACAAGAATGTGGACTATTTTGTTCGCCTGCGTGACAACATGGAGAAACAGGCAACTTTTATGAGAAAAGCAACAAAGGTAAATGAAAGAGCTCTTAAAGCTAGCTATCAAGTTGCTGAACTTATAGCCAAGACAAAAAAGTCACACACTGTGGGAGAGACATTAATATTTTCTGCCTGCAAAGCTATTGTAGAGGAGATGCTCGGACCTGAAGCAGCAAAGTCCCTCTCTCAAACAACACAATTTCCAGACGTATTAATGACATGTCTGCAGACATCGAAAGTGTGGTTTTGGAAAAGATCCGTATCAGTGAGAAATTTACATTGCAACTTGACGAGTCTACTGATATCAGTGGACATGCTCAACTCTTAGCTAATGTGCGTTTTATTGATGGTGATGCAATTAGAGAAAACTTCTTTTTTTTTTTGCAAGGTATTGCCAGAAAAAACAACAGGAGAAGAAATTTTTCGGGTCACATCAGAATACCTTGAACAAGGAGAACTTAAGTGGAAAAACTGCACAAGTGTCTGCACCGATGGAGCTACAGCCATGGTCGGGCGCACCAAAGACTTTGTAAGCAGAGTGAAGGAAAGAAACCCAGATGTGATTATTACGCATTGTTTTTTACAACGCGAGGCCCTCGTAGCCAAGACTTTACCATCAGCCTTAGTTCATGTGTTGGATGATGTTGTGCGCATGGTAAACATGCAAAGTCACGACCCATGAAAAGTCGCATATTTGCAGCTTTGTGTGAGGAGATGGGAGCAAAGCATAAAACCTTGCTGTTTCATACGGAGATCCGGTGGTTGTCGCGTGGCAAGGTCTTGGTTCGTGTGTATGAGCTGCGGGAGGAACTTAAAGTGTTTCTGACAAATGAGGGGTCAGATTACGCCAAGCAGCTTGCAAGTGATGAGTGGTGTGCAAGGCTGGTATATCTGGCAGATATATTTCATCATCTGAATGAATTGAACACCCGAATGCAAGGCCGAAATGAAAACCTGCTTACGTAGAAAGTGGCAATCTTGAAATGTTCACACTCACCATGCAATGGCATGGTGTTCACACTGCTGCACTGTGTGAGACAATAGTTAAGCATTTAAAAACTCTTGAGGAGAAGTTGAGGAGAAGTTGTTTTATTTCTCTTCAGTCTCCACTGAATGCCTTGACTGGGTTAGGGACCCTTATAGCTCAGCATCAGTTGTTGGAAAGGAAATGACTTTACAGGAGCAGGAGGAACTAATTGAACTGAGACAAAATCGTGGTTGCAAGCTAAGATTTGCTGATCTGCCTTTGGACAGCTTTTGGTTGAATACTGCCAAGGAGTTCCCCCTTCTAGCAAACAAAGCCAATTTGACATTGCTCCCTTTTTCCACTACATATCTGTGTGAGATTAGCTTTTCAAGCATGATTGCTATGAAAACCAAATGCAGAGAGCGACTGAGAACTGTTGACGAAGAGTGACGTGTGTGTCTTTCTTCGATTCCAGCCAGAATATCAGCTTTGTGTTCAGCCATACAGGCCCAGGTTTCGCACTGAAAGTATTTTATAATTTTTCACTATTCTATTTACTTAATATTTCATAATAAAGTAATTATAAAATACTTTCTTTGTGTTTATTTGATTCCTATTCAAGAGAATTACTTTATTATAGTCAATATAGTTAGAGAGTTATAGTCAATTAGGCACAGAGTTAATTTTTTAACATTTTCTAATGGTGGTGTGCCTCGTGATTTTTTTCCCCGCGACAAGTGTGACTTGGCCGAAAAAGGTTGGGAAACGCTGCTTTAAATCATAGATGTTAGAAATAGGAAGCAAAAGTTGTACAACTTTTGAAACGAAATTTATTACTTTGCAATGTTTTAATTTCAATAAATAAATTTGTATTACATTGCCGATATACGTGTAGTATTCGCTGTTTGCAAAGTACACTGCTCAAAACAATTAAGGGATATTGTAAATCTTTTATGAAGTAATAGTATAAGCAATTTTTTTTTCTTTCGAAAAATGGTAATACAGAAATACAAATGCAAATTTTTCTCATTTGCTGACTTCCCAATATGAAAATTCTAAGTTTGACCTTGAAGACGACGTCTTAACGGCAGTGAATAAGATTTGGCTTTCAATTTAATGTAAAACAAACTCAATGCATTCATTAAGCGACGTTCAGAAGGCATTAGACGTTCAGAAGGCATTTGTTTCAGTGTGTGAAATGCCTCAACAAGATCATTTAATCGAATCAGAAACTTGGAGAATTATTGGTCGATTAGAGGAGATTCAAACACAATCCAAAGTAGCAGAAGCCGTTGGAATTCCACAACGTGTGATTTCCAGGACTAAGAACTTTTTTTTGGAGACTGGAAATGCAGGTTGAAGATCCGGACAAGGTTGAAGACAATGCCCACTGAACACCGTTATTAACGTTAACAGCTCGGGGACACCAAAATATGGATGCCACTCTTCTTTAAAGACGGTTCGGTTACTTTACCTTACTCATTCGGTTACTCATACCTTAGTTTCGACACAAACTGTCCTAAACCGCCTTCAAGTTGTTGGGCTGTTTGTTCTTCAACCAATATTGTGTGAACAAGGGACTTTCGCGTCCGCAGGGAGTGGGCAACAGAAATGTGAACTTTGAGAGAACTGTATGGCGCAAAATATTTTTTCCTCTGACGAGTCCCATTTTTCTCATCATCCTGGTAATAGGCATATTTTCATCTAGATGGAACATAATTAGAAACGATTCTAATTTCGTGCACCAAGACTTGGCGATGGTTGAGTGATAAACTATGCTGACATCTCCAATGATTAGCGTATAATTCTCCATATTATTCGAAATGGAATTCTGACCGGTCGCGCTGATACAGGGATGACATTCTCATACCTATTGTTATCCCTTACGCTACAGCAATTGAAAAATGACTTCGTGTTAATAAACGACAATTGCAGGCCATATCATTTTATGGCCAGCGTGGATCCCGGACTAGAACCCAACTGAGTATGTTTGAGACATTTTAAGTAGATGAGTTGCTGGACATCTACCATCCCCACCAACTCTCTAATAGCTGGAAAGAATTATGTTTCAAAGGTGTTCAACGCTGCTGGCCATCTGTACTCCTTCTAAAAGCAATATTCTTTTAAGGAAACATCTTTTGTTTTTTTCATAAACACAAATGGTATTTCTTTCCTTATGTATCCAAATGCTCAACGAAACAGTTTTTTTTTTTTTTTTTTTGCTAAAAAATGTCATTTTTTTATGATCTATTGTGTACACCTGTGAATAATGTATCAGTAAACAAAAAATAATCCAAGTGGAAAATCAACCCACAATCGAATACCCTTTAATTGCTTTGAAAAACAGATTTTTAGTTTAATATGAAATTCTGAAACATTGACTTCTATTTGACTTTGGCTTATTAAATTTGGATTTTCTCTCCATTGTATATTCAAACTGATCAATTTCATACTTTGAAACTTTAGATAAGTTAACTAGAATTTAGTATCAATAAGAATGTTTAGGTTGAAATGAGTTTTGCTGTATAACTTTTGGAATGTACAAAAAATGCTATAATTTTAATAATTTCTAATTACTTTTAGGACTTATTCTATAGTATGTTAGTTTTATTTGTCACTTTTTGACCTAGTTTGATTGATAAATTGTCATTCTTATTTTTATAAAATAAAATATATTTCATATTTATTCCTCTCAGCTAAAAATAGCCATAAAACTTTGAAAATATTCTCTTGCTATAAAGATGTAGTGAATGAGGTAATAGTTTAAAAAAGTCAAAGGAAATCATCAAAAATTCTTTATAATGTTTCATAATAATGCAACTCTCTGAAAAATTTTCAAAATTTCAATCGCATTTGGTAACCAACTTTGAAATAATAAAGAGTCAAAGGATATTAGAAATATTGTTATATTTATTGATTTAATATTGTCACCTTTTCAAAACTTTATTAAAGAAAATGTTATTTCAATGTAATGATATTTGTTAGTTTTCTCTTCAGTAGTTGATTAATTTAACTATACATTTTAAATAAATCTAATGAAAAAGTCATAGTAATTGTTCCAAAAACTGAATACTTATTTGTGTTATATATGAAAGAAATTCTCAGGTAAAATTCTGGGTACAAATCAATATAAAGATGTTTTTTGGCACTTTGTTGGTGCGAGTTTGAGTGATTACATATTTTTTCTTAAGATTAATTTTATGATTAATATTTTGAGTACAATGTATGTTTAGACTATACTTTAGGGTGCTCCTTTAATTCTAGCTAAGTTGTAATTGATCACCAAGCTGGGAAAATCCGAATCTTGTTCTGATTGATTTAGATCCAGTCAAGGCTCTGATTGCTTTATTGTTTTTACAATTTTGATAATCTAACGGACTTTGCGTTATTTTTTAATATTCAACCATACCTGTTAGCACTGTAATCGTCGCGAACAGGAATAGCGCCAAAAAATCGCCAAGTTCGCCAAAGGACACCCTAAAGTATAGTTTTACCCAATGTCTAACTGAACAATGTCATCTATGTTATTCTCACACATATATTTGGTTATATTCCAAAGCTTTTTACTCATAATCGCTCAACATAAAAAAAAAATGTGGTCTTGACCAATTCTATTTTCAGGAGTTCATGCTGTTGATAAATTATTCTTATGAAAATTAATTTAACTTTTGTTTCCATATTTAATTTCATAATTAAAAAAAATCACCAAAATAATAAATCCGTAAAATTTTCAGATGATATTTATACTTTGGCTAAAAAATGATTAAAAAATAAAACTATTTGGCAAATGCCCTTACACTGATCCTGTTCTAAATTCAATATAAAATAAAATTCTTTTACCTTACCTGGAATAATAGTTCATTATAATTTTGAAACATAACAAGATCAATTCCATGAAAAAGTTTTGAAACAAACAAGTTAAAATCTCTAGCTCGTACACAGTTTGTAAATGCCATGCTTTTAGAAACCACAAACATCATTTGTCATTAAAAAGCTGAAGAATGTTTTAGCCTTGGGATCTGTTTATCATACCTACGGTCTATTCATTTCAACTTATCCAGTCTTGTCAAAAAGAATCTTATTAGTTTATTCAACCTCTATGCTTAACCAGAATTTTATATTAATCATTAGAACTCAAAAAATATTTAGAATCAACAGTGCAACCTGAGATAAAACTCTGAAACAATAGAGATGGTCTGGATGGTATAATATCTGAATGCCTTCAATGTGTTGACTCCCACATATATATCGAAGACACTGAATGAAGTTAGTATTTTGGAATAAATCTACTTATGATGTGAATACATATAAATTGATATAAAGAAATTTTATTGGTAAACAAAATGATGTTTTAATTCAGTTCAAATTTCTTGTTGATTTAATATATGACTATTAATTTATTATAACCTAATATTCTTCATGTTACTCTATTTTGGGAATTCACCACTTGATAGATAATAATCAACAACTCTAAAATGAAGTAAATAAGCAAGTAACAATGTGTTGGCATTGTTATTTCAGCATGGTCTGAAATTGTTGGGTAATCCTACATTTAGCTGTTTCAGAAACCTTCAGTGAGTCAATTTTTCAGTTTCAATAGTCAAAATTTCGGTGAAAATGCGCTTTAGGTCCCCTCCTTGGCGCGTTTTCAAAAACACCGATGCCATGGCGAAAATTCTACCGCTATTTCAAAGTGAAATTTAATTAGCGACCAATGAAAAGGCTAAAACAAATGAGTAATTATTGAGCATGCGCGAGAAAACGCTTCAAATTTGTGAGTTGGCGAAATAGGGGACCTAAAGCGCAGATTAACCAAAATTTCAATTAAATAGTTATCATGTTTGTGTGTATAAAGAATTAGGTTAGGGAAAGCTGAAAAACAATTCTCTCTGGAAATATTTTAAAACGTATTATAAATGAAAATGTACAGTATATTCCTGTGACAGCGGAAAAGATGGAAAAAAAAATATATCTTATTCTAAGGCAAATATAAAATATGTCAGTGTGAAAGAAAATTTGGTAAAGATTTACCGTACGGTCACTCCCGGGATTTTTTCAAAAAGTCGCCAAAAATCTAGCCATTTTGCACAAGCGATGTCTAAAAATTAACAGAATATTGAAAAATATTGCCTGATTAGTCAAAATCCCTCATCTGTGATTGGTAGGAAAATATTGGGTTTCCAGAAAATGTTATTTATCGACAAATGTGGAAAACTCGCGCCAAGAGTGACCGTACTGTAAATCTCAGTTGAAAAGTTATCCTATGTGCAATTCAAGAAAAATAACCATTTCAAATTTTTTGAACATTCATGCTAGAAATATTTTATATTTTAAAGTACCATCGCTTTAAAAATTATAAAAAAAATATTAAATTTTAGATGAAATTGTATTTAACGAAAATGTTGTAAATGTGCTTAATAGAATAAAACTTTTCTTTTATCGTTGTCGTATTTTTGGCTAGATTTTTAACTTGTCCTTTCCTTAATCCTGTTCCCAATCAATTTCTATAGAAATTTAGTAATAAAAATTAATGCGCGTGCACACATATACACGCATATAATGATATAATAAAAATTGAATGATGGAGTATAAAAATTATATAATAGTCATTTCAAAATAGAGTTACAAATTAAATATTTATTATACATTCAATATTATACTTGATAAAAATAAAATGATTAACAAAAATTAATCCCAAAACCCTTAAAATGGCTATAAAAGAACAAAAACAAAAATTTATGAAAATTGTGTGTCAATAGGGGGCATTTATATTATTTTGTCAATAAATTCACCATATATAAAGAAGAAAATATTATCTTACATGTGTAATATAATAGAAGAAAGGAGTGATTAAATTCGAAGATAATTTGAAATATATATATCATGGAGAATAGACAGAGCAACAAATCTCAGCTATAGTTTGACTAGGCATCGAGTAAAAATGAAATTGACTGTATTGTGTCTTTGAATCAAAAAGAATTATTGAACAAATAGTGAAAACAGTATTTTATTAAACTATATAGCAGTCTTCTCCATAAAGAAAACACATCTTTCACCAACTCCCTTACCGAAAAACATTCATTTGTATTATAATTCTTTTTTTGTTTGTCTTGTTGGCAAACATTTTTACGATTTCCAATTTTAATTATTTGCGAATATATAACTTTTTTACACTAAAATCATTAAAATATATACAAGTATTCTGTTCCACGTTACATTAACTATATGCCAAAGTTTATTTAGTGAAGTGGTTGGCGTCTGGTAATGTGCTGGATTTTCACCAATCATCACAGATTGTTAGTGGATGACAATTCTGAAGAACATGGTCATCAGGTTAAAAAAAGAAACACATTTTTCCTTTCCAATACAAAAAAAGAAAAGGATCAGTGACAGACAAGATATGCATTCATGCTTTGTCTTCTGTGGGAAATGACATCTTTAAATTCTTGCGCATAAGATACAGTTATAGAACTTAACATTTTAGAAAAATAACAGTAATTGTCCATTTTATCATCTATTTGCATAAAAAGTTATTGAAATGTGTACGTTCGCTATATGTACATATTCATACATTTTTATAAGATTTTCCCACTAGCAAATGTCGTAGAGAAGTTATGCATATACTACTGCTATCCGATAACTTACTTTGGCGAAGATAGTCTAATAGTCAATAGCTAATCAAGGCATTTGAGCATCCAATGCCAAAAAGAACTTTTTAAAGGCAGCAGAATGCATTCCCTTATTGTAAGTGAGAAAACCCAAAAACGTTTAAACAGCCACTGAGAGATATGCAACATACATCAACAGTAATTAAGATGTGGGTCTTAATTACTGTTGATGAAGACTGCAGTTATATCAAAAGGTCCTAGGACATTTCCTTGAAACTTTTTTTAGGAATTCTTAAGCTTGAAGAGTAGTATTGAAATTCTTGCGTGTTATGTATAAAGGTCACACAATCACTCAACATGCTCGGACATGCGCGTGATTTGATAATGAATTTAAGATATGTTTGCATAGAGATATGTTTGCAATTTAAGATGCTGTTTGCATAGAGAATGTCTTACAGACATTCTCTATGCAAACAACAAATCTCGTCGCGCAACTCTCATTATTTCATTTCCTCTGACTTCTCAGCGAACACTATCTGCGTGCACAACTTTTGCAAAATAACGAACACTCTTTATCTTCCCTTCAAACAAAATTATTCCTTTTCCTCTAATTACTTTTCAAATGCATTTGGTTCATTGTTTCTTTTCATTTGTTTTACATGATTCATAGTAGTATAAGTTCATATAATAATGTATATATTTATAAAATTTTGGAATAGGAAAATATTCAGATATTTTATTTAGCATCTATTTGAATTTAATCGCTTTTTTCCATCTCCCCCCAAAAAAAAATTCTTAAAAATCATCAAATAATAAATTTTTTTTACAGCTTACCAAATAAAAAGTGAAATTAGTTTTCGTTTTAAGCTTCTAGGTGGCGACAAATTTAGAGTTAAATAAATGTCATAGAATATATTATCACAAGCAAAGTTTAGTCTGTAAAAATCTTAAAAGTTCTGCGAAGTAGAGAGACAAATTATAAATCAAATATATTTATTTGACAGCGAACTTGTCGAACATCACTTGTGTGTAGAAGGAGGTGCACCTTTGCAGCATGTTTAACCTTTCACATTTCATTGAACCTAATATCCAATTTAGCTGTATACCTGTTGACGAGGAAGTGCCAGTCAGTCAAATTACACGTTCTTCCATTTTTTTAGTGCGTTGTTATTATTTACTTTAGCAATGTGTTTGACACAAACTTTGCATTATATATTCCTTTATTTCTGATGTTTCTGTTACTTTACTTAAATCTTGCTACTTGGAACGATGCCTCCTGTAATCGTTGATCGACATTCAAAAAAGTGCTGTATTGCACATAACCAATACTTTGACATTATTTTTTTGGCATTTTCTGTTCTTTACATTCTCAAGCAAATAAAATTATACTGAAAACTTGACAGATAAAATCTCGGTGGTAGTTATCATCTTTCGTTATCAAATAAAAAAATTAAATTTGTCGCCATTTTAAGCTTCTACATAAAGTGTTCCTTCTAAGTGGTGGCAAATTTAGAGAGAAATAAATGTCATAGAAAAAATATTATAACAAGCAAGGTTTAGTTACACAAAATGGTGGCTTACAAAGTCAGGATTTGTTTTGTCTTGAAAGTACTGAAACGAGTTTTGCTACGTCTTTCCCGATCGTCATACATGATATCAACTAATCCCCAACGAGCAGAAGGACTTTCTTCTCAAAACAATGCAGTAAAATTCTGTCTATTGAATTATCTTCCTGTAAATGAGATTTGGCACAACTGTTGGAATCCGAAAGTAACATAAAAATTAAACGTTTCTTTTCTTTTTTTCAATATTTGATTAGCTTTTTTATCCCACTCGACATTATTCCCTTGAAAAGTATTTTCGTAGTTATCACTGATTAAGTGTTACCAACAATACCTCGTTTCTATAGACCTTTTCCCAAATTGATGTTTGTCACTCCACAGATTTTTTTCGTTACTTCAAGGGAACTACTTGTATATTTTATGCGTACTTTAACTTGAAATACGTATGAAGAGTGTTCCAATAATTGTTGAGAGATGTTCTATTGCTTATAAAAGGGTAACATGAGCTCACGTCCCAAGAAGTTCTTCAACAGCTCAAAAGCATGAGTACGAATAAATTTCAAATGAAACATATCTTACAAATGATGACGTTTAAAAGATAAACTGCAGGTATGATCTACGGGTGATTTACGTCCGGTGTCGACGTAGACGGACAGCCAAACCAATATTGGGAAATCGGGAGAGGATAATGATCGTCAATATTCACCCTTTGATTGTTGAACCTCCAGAAAATGTCATCCTTGAAAAAATACGTTTTCTCTGAAAATAGAAAAATTAAAAATAGGAGTGAATAAGTAGTTAATATTTTATATATGCTCTGAAATTTAGCACACTACAATCTGAATAAACAAAAATATATTAAAATATATAAAAAATTTGATATTTGCCGAATGAAATTTAATAATGCTTAATTTTTTTATAATAAAGCATTGGTTCCTATTGCATCAAATACACAATTTTTGGCAATAATTAATTTTACAGCATCAACACACACACACATATAGATATACATATAATTAGATTTTGCATCTCAACAATTCGCCTCTTCCTCTGGTTGCTTAATATTTGACATATTTGGAATTGATTCTGATCAAAAAGTATATAGTAATAGTAATTATATATAGTAATAAAGCATATATAATATACTAATAATTATAATAGTATGCATAATATAGTAATAATTATAATAGTAATTATATATAAAAAAGTATATTATGTATAGTAATAAAGCACTATTTATATATGACACTCTGTAATTTGAAAATAATTTTAAATTTACAATTAATCACTCTGGGATTATAAAAATCTCAGCTGAATTTTTTATCAGAAAAAGTAATAATGTATTTCATGTGTTCTTATATCAAGCAATTAAGTCATCTAAAACGATCACATCGCCATATTTGCCAGTGGTTTAAAATATTTTGGCCTGCTATTGGCTCTTCTGTTATGACGTCACAGGTATTAGAAAATTAACAAGACTGATGAATTAAATGATAATCTGCGTAGTATAAAATGGTTCGGGAATAGAATAAATGGATTTACGATGTCACAATATGTAATAAAACGCATTTGTGTAGATATATTCAATTCAGATTTCTCACGTTTTAATCTCAATAATTCCATAAATGCTTCTTATAATCTAAAACTATTGACTGACTTTTTATTCATTTATATATTCATAGTCTGCACAATAATATACTAGACTAACTAAATTTACGATCAAGGACCATTTTAGGGAAAACAAAGATCGAACAATGAGAGAACACAAAATTTTGCTTCAAATAGGCAAAAAATTCTAAAGTGAAACTTTAAAAATCTGGAACAACTTTGGATAGACGAATTCTTAAGTCATTTAAGTTATTAATTGATACAAAAGATTTAAGAAAGTGAGATCGTTTAAAAAAAAAAAAAAACGGTTGATCTAAGGAAAAACTAGTTCAGAATGACATTTTAAAAGGCAGTACGAGAACTTAGACCAGTTTTTTTTTTTTGGGGGGGGAGGACATAACAATCACTAAACATTCAATTTATTAAATTCTGAATGAAAATTTAAAGAATGAAACGTGTGATTATTTTGATAATTCTAAAAGAATTTCAGGTTTCTAAAAAGGCCATCCAGCTCTATCTTTTATCTTTCTTCCAAAAATTATTTTGTGACTATAGCCAACTTTCCAAGCTGAAATTGTATCTAAAGGAGACTAAATATTTCGAAATAGCTGTAACCGAATACATAACGCATATTCAAAACACAGACTTTCAGAAACGTTTTGGAGTCTATTAAATTGTAGAAAGAGTGTTGACTCTAGTTGGAATTGTTTCAAATAAACTCTGTTAAAGAATTTTATTTCGACTTTTGATTTTTTTGTGTAGGAGACCAATCTTAAAGTTTATATGAGTGTTACTATTTAGTTTCATATGGAAATATTAAAGTCTCACCGTCTTTCCATGTGAAAGCTGTATTTATATTCTTCTCAATGCCTCGCCAACGTGTTATCCTTTGGGGATATCCTTTGTCCATTTGCTTTACAGTTTCGTTGAACCTCCAGTACATCTCCCCCCGAAAAAAGTAAGTCTTTCCGTTCTTAGCCCACACGATGGCTGCATCCAATCCATCCAGATAGGATGGTAGACCAAGATCAGTTAACGGCCGTGGGCTGTCTGCTGTAAAACGATTGCCATCAAAAATCCAGAATTGAGGACCTAGAAAATATTTTTTTAGTTATTCCAAAAAAATAATTATATTAATGTTTGCATATTAACATACTGCAAAATAAAATAAAAAAAAGAATTGATAAAAAATTGTATAATATAGAGGATTCTAAAGCCAGGCGGCGTAGTGATAGCGTTTCGTGCTCCCAACACATTTATTAGGTTCTATCCTCAGATTAGAGGCAAAATTGACTTAGCCCTTCAACGGGTTCGACAAAACTGAGTACCAAGCACGCTTGGAAACTAAACACTAGGGTTTGGGTTAGCACCTAAACGGGACGTATGCTTTGTACTATCATAAAGCTCTCGAGTATGAAAACAAATATGGGCCGTGTAAGCCTGGGCTTTCAATGGGCTGCCATATCGCAGAGTTTAGTTGTTAAAAGGAGGACACTTCTTCTTCTTCAATGGCTTGACAGCCCAGGATGGGCCCTTGCCTTCCGCAGTATCGAATTCCAGGATCTCCTATCCACGGCCCGAGACCTCCAGTTCGCAATTTTTAAAGTTTTCAAATCCTTTTCAACGCAGTCAAGCCATCTGAATTTAGGCCTCCCTCTTTTTCGGGTTCCGAATGGTCTGGCCGAGAAGATCTTTTTAATGGAGAACACTATCAAGTATATAAATCACAATGGGAATCAAACAGTATTTTCAGAAGCATATTTGTACTACCGGAGGTTTTTATTTTGATCAATTTTTGTATACGACGGCTTATTTGACAGTTTAAAGTATATTTCGAATCGCTTCAAATATCGACACTCGAGGTAAGAATTAAATTCACTAACTCTTGAGCTAAAGCCCAAATCATTAAACATTCAGCTCCGTTATTAGGAATGAAATTGTTTGAAAGAAAAGTCGTCGTTCTGAAGTCGGGAAGGGAAAGAAATTGAAAACAGTTTTACTAGCTTGTTAAAGAGTCTGTTACTGATAAATACCAGTAGCATTTACTATACCTTTGCTGGTATAATGCAGAAAGAAAACTACCTGTTTAGATGTCATTCCGTCCAGATGTCAAGGCATGATATGTACATGATATATAATTCGAGGTAGATGACTGTGCTTTTTGAAGCAAGATTAAATCAACTGAAATTGGCAACCATAAGTCGGCTCAATATTTATTTATCAAACTTAACAAGACAAAAAAATATTGAAATTTGGAATTTTATGAGCATCGTGAGTAAAAATATTAAAAAAAAATAGTTTTCTTAATAAACAAACACGCAAAGGCATTAATAAATAAAGGTTCCATTTATTCGTTGCCAATTTTCGAGATGATATTATCAACAACATAAGATGAAAGACAGATTTTTCTAAAAAAAAAAAAAAATCAGTAATACTAATTGTAAAGTATTTCATTTTTGGAAGTAAAAACATTTTGATATCGTCTAAGCGTTTTGCTAAAGGTAAAGGGTTTCAGCTAGTAATATTTCGTTTCGAATTACCATTTGGCGATTTTATCGCTTATGTGTCTACAAAATTCTGAATAGTAACTAAATAAAAATACATGTAACGAATCATATGTGCTTGTGAAGTTCTATAAATATTTTCAGCTATTAAATTAACAAAACTCTCTTAGTTAAATTAAACTCTTTTTATTGGATTTTTTTTTCTTTTTTTGTCGAGTACCAATCAGACTGGCAGATTGGATTCTTAATAATATAATACACATAATTTTATTATTTTGGGGTATTTTCAACTAATTTAAATGCTTATTGATTAAATTAAAACTAACTATCATGGAATTTTATTTAATGTTTTGCATATTTTTTTATTTTTATTATATTTATAAACTTTGTATAATTTAATTAAAACTGACTACTTTAAATGAATAAACCAAAATTTTATTAAAATAGTTTTAATTATACTAATAAATTTAAGCTAAAAATCATCGACTTAACTTGATAGTTTTTACTGCTATAGTTAATGTAAAAGTGTTAAAAAAATTACTACTTTAGCACTACCTAGTTTTATTTTCATTAAAATCTTAATTATTAAATTATATAGTGTAATTTTTTAAATTTCTGTTTATATATATTTATTTCTGTTATATATATTTTAAGTTTGTATAAATGTAAAATTCTATCCATTCCAAATTAATTTTATAGGAAAATTGTTAAAATAATAATTATTCCTTGTTCTGACCAAAGGGAAAATAGTGCGAAGAAATTATACCTGTGAAAAATATTATGCTGTAATCAAAGGGTCTTTGATACACAGCGTCGATGGAATTAACGGAAGAAGGCAAACCGCGGAAGAATACATGGAAATCTACAGGATATCCGGGTAAGATTCTGTCTCTGTCTTGAAATCGCCATACGAGCTGGAAATAAAAAGATTGGAATTATTATGCATGTATATTTATCACAGAACTATTTCATCGGATATAAAATGATAACAAGTATTTAGTTGTCATCGAATGGCAACAATAGCAAAAAACAAATAATCGAACTCCAGCTGCCAAGAAGTGTGCTACTACAATATTATACTCCTCAATTTAACGTTAAAGTATAGTATTCTGTAATTTTTTTATACTTCGTTAAAATTTTTTGTTTTTGCTATCTTCTTGTAAGTAATAAGTGATTTTTAGTGCAAATCGACGTTGTTTTTATTTAAAAAACAATTATATATTTCTAAAAATACGCACATATGTATTAATAAAAATAGATATTATTTATACATTTTTAAAAGTATCATGTATTATCATATCGTCCAAAAAGCACATAATAGAAACCAAACTTTTTGCTGCATTTTTTGCCACTAGATAGCGCATTTTATTTCGTTTAAAAAAACAATTATTTTTGTTAAACATCATTAGTTTTAAAAATAATAATTTATAGAAAGAAGTTTTTTTCCACAATTGGCTGATGTCAAGAACGAAATTGTGAAATTCTGCTTTGTTTTCTCAGATAGATCAAAATTTTGAAGAGTTAAAGTTTCGAGGAATGAAAAAAGTATAAAATTCAATAAAGGTCAGATAATCCCACGTTACATTAATTTTTGAATTCCAAAAACGTTATAGAAGGCAATGTATTTACTAGTTTGCCATAAAAGATCAAAAATACCTTTCCAGATGAGAATGCTCTCAATTGGCTTACAGGTGTACGATTTTTGTCAAAAGAATTTCAAAAAAATCATACCTTCTCCTTCAAATAAGAGTATTGGCAAAAGTAGGAAAAACTAGTACGGAGAGTGGTGGTAAATAATGTTTTAGGACAGATGTTGGTACTGAAACAAATTCTGTATATTTGCTGGTGTAAAAGCGAAAAAACGTCTAGTGATGAATAATATACAGGGTGTCCGAATCAAATGAACCTAATTTAAGCAATCGATTTTTAAATCGAGAGTTCAAATTATTTTCTGCATCATGCTGGTGTTAGCGGTTAAATTTAGTAGCTGAACACTTAAAATTTGACAACAATTTTTGGTTCTTGAGTCTGACGCACGTGCGCTTTTTATGAGCCGATAAACAGAAAAATGATGTCACTGCAAAAAAAAAAAAAAAAAACTCACAGTTTGTTCTTTGGTATGCAAAACACAAATCCATTAAAACAGAACAAAAAATATTTCGAACAGTTTATGAAAGAAATCCACTTCAAGCTAAGGAAAAGGTGGAATACAGCTTTTTTAGAAACGGGAAGTGTATAAAAAAGATCCAGAGGTGATCGCCGTCCACATAGCCTCTAATTCACGTGGTGAAAATGTTCGACAAGGTTTCATCGGAACCCTTATAAGTTGATTATGTAGGAACCACCTATGCATTGAAAACTGAGGATGCATGCGTATAAAATGCAGATTGTGCAGAAACAGCAATCAAGTGATAGGTAGCAGCATGTAGCATTTGCTGTGGAGATCATATCTCGAAAATGAGCGCGATTTACGTAGAGCATATGGGGCTCAGAAAATCCCCATTTACTACACGAATTGGAATGGAGAGGTCCAAAAATTCAATGCCTGGTGTGCTTTGTCACATGATATAGTTATAAGATCCTTTTTCTTTGCTGTAACAGCAAACATTTACCAGGCCATCTTACAAAATTACTCAACGCCAACTAGAGTTACCGTTACTAAAGTTTGTTCTTGTACTCTAATAACATATACACCATAAGAATTTACAAGCGGGTAACCCTAAAATTACGTCAGTAAAAGCGCTGAAACTACTAGGGTTACCAGAAATTATATTTTATTGCCAAAATTTTATAAACACACTAAAAGTTACCCGTTTCTACCCCGTACATACAAAAAATAACAGAATATTTATAAAAATGTACAAAAGCAAAAATAGAAGATGTTGTATCCCGATTGAACTTACGTTTTCTTTAAAAACAAACAATTCTCCTCTAATTAGGGAAGCGGCATCGATAGAACCATTGCATAAATCTGGCTTAGCTTCGGGTGGTGGCTTCGTTGAGGTTGTAACCGACTGTTGACTAGAAGTTTCGATATCATCCTGGGTTCCTGTTAAAAAAGAATTATTATCATGAACTATAAATAATTTCATTATTAGTTCTGTTAGTAATTTTGCTTACAGAATATAATAATAGAATTTGGATAATAGAATTAGAACATATTTAATGCACAGTTGAACATCGAATTTTGACACGTAAGAAAAGAAATATGAAGTAGCTGTTGAACCATTTGCTTAGCTGTGTAGAACCACTTGCAGCTGTTGAAACTCAAAATTTAATTCTTTTTTTAAAAAATGTTGGAATAATGAATTATCAATTTACAAACATGTTTTTAAGGTTAAAGTAAAAAGTTGCAAGGTAATCTCAACAATAAGTATCTTGGCGTTATTATTAAAGAAAACGAATTAAAAGGAAAATTTCAACGCCCAATTAGGGTTATTGTTATTAAAGTTTGTTCTTGTACTCTAATAACATATAAACGGAAAAAATTTACAAGCAGGTAACCGTCGATTTTTTGGCGATTTTTTGACGCCAAGATATGAGTGGCAACCCTAAAATTAGGTCAGTAAAAGCGCTGAAAATACTAAGCTTACCCGAAATTATATTTTATTGTCAATATTTTTTGCCAAATTATTTTCACACACTAAGGAGTATCCGTTTCTACCAAATACAAACAAAAAACAATAGAATATTTATAAATAAATACAAAAGCAAAAATAGAATATTTTGTTGTACAGAATTTTTTCTTTGTTATAAATTAAATGTGAAGTCTAGTTTTTTGTGAAAACAATATGTACTATATTGTTGTTTCAAACTACGAAGTTTTATTTGATTCGCATTACGGATTTCAGAGTCATTTACGGTGACGAAGATTCCTTGTTAGCATATATATGACTGTGCAGTCTTCTTCGAGCATCTTAGCTTAAAAATGCCCTTAAACTTTTTGTCTTTTATGTTAGTTTAAAAATTAAAAAATCTTTCTTTTTATATAAAAAAAATTCTGATATATATTACCAGCATAATCTAAAGTTACTGTAAAAGCCTCATCTTCTTCTTCCGAAGACCAATAGGCTGTCGAACTTTCTGAAGGGTCAGTCTCAATTGTAGGATCTGGGAGGTGACTTTCAGTTGTAGCTGCATCAAATCTTCCGTCATTCCGATCTGTCGGGTGGATTGAGTCGTCCTCCGTGACCCCCTCTTGATCTTCATTATCGTCAGCATAATTTGCGTCCAGCACTGGTGAATATAATTTTAATCAATTATCATATTCTTTTAGTAGGTGTCGCATTAAATAGTTCAGCTGAAATTACTTGGCTTGCATTGCTACCATACAATTGCAAAAAAATATAAGATATTATAGCATATATGTATTAAATCATAAGAAAAATGCAAATATTTTAGCTTTATAGAAATTGTACTCAGAAGAATCTAATAAAAAACATTTAAATCGTCTTTGCCAATGTAAACTAACCAAACAGTGGATGTTATGATTTATTGATTGCTTGCATAAACAATCAAATATTAATATTTAACGTGCTTTACATGCTACGTGAAATAAATGTATCTTTACTGAATGATTAACAAGTATTAAATTTTCAATAGCGATATCAAGAGAGACACATCTCCAATAATATATAAAATAACCCATCCCACTAAGATATTGGCCAACATTTTATTTCTAACTGCTCACTGAAGAGCTCATCCCACTAACAAATGGACTTGTTTTTGATGGGTGGACAAAATTGTATATTCAACATTATGGGTGAAAACGATTATTTGTTTCACTCACAGACCAATTATAAGTAAAATAAAGTGACGTACACATGATTTCAACTATAATGAAAGAAACAACCACTTTATGGTTAAAACGAGAAAGAAATTGAAATGAATGTAAATTCAGTTTTCATCTGAAATTGAATAGGCATTTACATGTGACGTCATTAGAACAAGTGATAAAATAAACACTTATGTTTCCAGAAAGGAACTAAAAATCAATTTGATTTTGAAAATGCAATCATTTTACTTTAATTTGTGTTCAATTTATTTCTCGAACATCTTAATAGTTGTATTTTTAATATTTTTATTTGAATTCAAATTATTTTAGCTTTTGGTAATTTTAGTTAGGAGCTCCATCTCTGAAACCAAAGTGAATTTATTTGATTTTGCTTGCTTCCCGATTCACTTTATAGATTCCCGCCAAACGTGTTTTGGCGTGGAGGACGAAGGATATTCGGAAGTTCAACTTATTTGTTCGGGAAAAAGCATTTAAAAGAAGATGTAGATTGATGGCATGTGCTGAAATTAATATAGATGGACGTGAGAATCTGCATGTCATTTGGAACTGCAAATTGGTTTCCTAAAAATATGCAGGCGAAATATAGAAATCATATATCGTACTTTAAGTCACACCAATAATTTAACAATCATGTTTTAAATATTTTGAGTATGTAAGTTTGAAAAAAAAAATGAAATCGCTATATCTCTTTATCTTTTTCTAATTTTATATCCAAATTATTTTATTTTCCCATTTTTTTTCACCTTAAATCATTGCTTTCCCCCCCCCTTTTTTTTTTGATGGAGCAAACTTTTTACAATGTATTTCTGAAAATGATTTGAAATAAAAATAAATTCATTGCACATATATCGACATTCTTTTTTCCTTAGCTGTAAGTCTTACGTGGTGAAATTCTAAATTATACATAATTAGGCTAATTACATAATGTGCATTAGATAGAAGATTATACCATTCTAAAACTAATTTGCTAAATGCGATTTTAAGCAATTCTAAAATCCAAATTTTGCAAAACATATATATATATATATTAGGTTGGGGAAAAAGTTATCCATTATTTTTTCGGTAGACGTCTGTAGTGATCGCTATCTCGGGAGGTATCTATCAAACATTTTCAGATTTATGCTCGTTGGAAAGGTGACATTTGACACTAAAATATCCTCTTGCGGTTTTTTGTTTGATTAATTCAGTTACGAGTACAAGGTTTCAAAAATGGAAGACAACAAACAGAAAATTCGATACATTTTAGTTTTTCTTTTATAATGGCGAAAATGCTAACCAGGTGGCTAAATTGTGAAAGGTGTTTATCGTCCTATATATGACTGTAACAACCAGATACACACAATTTTGGTTTCGTCGATTCCGTTTGGGTATTTGGATGCTAAAGATGCACCTCGCATGGATACAACATCGTCGAGAATGTCTATAAAATATCAAAAATCATCAAACTTGACAGCATGTCAGCAATCGTAGCTTCGCACAAGACCTAAAAATCTACATGAAAACTGTTTTAAACCTTTTTACAAAGCGAATCTGAAAGAAGTTACAAAAAGTTCACGTAAAAATAATGGATTTCTTTTTCCCTAACCTAATATATATATCATCATGTATATCATCGTGTGTGAGTATATATATTGGTTGGAGGGAAAGAGTTCTGTGTCGTTTTTTAAATAGGCAGGTGATTTTTCTTGTAAATAAAAAAAAAACATCTGGCTAGTGAGTCAATCGGATATTTTTTTTTTTTTTTAAAGCTGTTGTATAATATAAAAGGTGCCCTTTTTTACCGTTCATCATTTACTTGTAATATTTAAAGGGAAAAATTTAAGTACGACAGAACTTTCCCTCCAACCCGAAATATATATATAGAGAGAAAATAGAGAAAGGTAAAAATTTACAAACGAGTACCCCCATCCATCGTTTTGCTGATCCCAGTTCTTTTGCTGATTTTTTTTTACTCCGAGATGTGACTAACAAAATGTATCAACCTTAAAATGATGCTAATAAAAACTCTGAAAATATCAGGGTTACCAGAAATTTAATTTTATCGCCAAATCATTAATATTTGTGGCCAAATTTTTTGCCAATCCAAGGGATACCCGTTTCTACTCGGAACTTATATATATATATATTTTAAGAAACATACCATACATGGAATACATAGCATAAATATCGTCATAATCCAGTCTTAGATTAGAGTTGTAGCCTTTATAGTACGGAAACATAATAGATCCTGGAACTGTTGAGTGCGCAAGACCTAGACTGTGTCCTATTTCATGCGCCGCCACTGTGAAGAAATCAACACCTTCACCTAAAAATTAAAAAGAAAAAAATAGATTTTCTTCCACTGAAATTAGCCACGAAAATAAATTTTCAAAATTATGTTAATTTATATTATATCTGAGATAAAATATTTTAGTGAGTAATCATGCTGCCTGCCAATTGCCTTTTAAAATCAGTATATATAATTTATATACTTTTTACAGTAAATATCGTGATTAGAATAAAGTAATAAGTTTCTGTAAACGGGAATAAATGTCAGTGTTAAATTTAATTGTTTATTTAATGATATTTGTGTTTATCTATATACGTGAACCAATTATTTCTTGACTATTTTTTAAATTGGAAATTATCATTATATATATATTAGGTTGGGGAAAAAGTAATCCATTATTTTTTGGGTAGACGTCTGTAGTGAGTCTGTAGACGTCTGTAGTCTATATCTCGTGAGGTATCTATCAAACAATTTCAGATTTATGCTCGTTGGAAAGGTGACATTTGACACTAAAATATCCTCTTGCGGTTTTTTGTTTGATGTATTCAGTTACGAGTACAAGGTTTGAAAAATGGAAGACAGCAAACAGAAAATTCGATACATTTTCGTTTTTCTCTTGTAACGGCGAAAAAGATAGCCAGGTGGCTAAAATTGTGAAAGGTGTTTATCGTCCTATATAAGACTGTAACAACCAGTTACGTACAATTTTTGTTTCGTCGATTCCGTTCGGGTATTTGGATGCTAAAGATGCACCTCGCATGGATACAACATCGTCGAGAATGTCTATAAAATATCAAAAATTATCAAACTTGACAGCATGTCAGCAGTCATAGCTTCGCACAAGACCTAAAAATCTACATGAAAACTGTTTTAAACCTTTTCACAAAGCGAATCTGGAAGAAGTTACAAAAAGTGCACGTAAAAATAATGGATTTCTTTTTCCCCAACCTAATATATATATATATATATATATATATATATATATATATATATATATACAACGTAAAGCCGTTTTTACTCCTTCATCTGAGATAAAGAACGAATCACGTTAGACGAGGAGAGAGTAGGGGGAATTAGATTAGGTTAAGGGGGTAGATTAGGTTAAACTGCTTTAGGTTAAGGGGATGAGGGTCCGGGAAGGATTTTCGAACGTTTATTGGCTGATCATGAAACAATTCATTCAAAATGTCAAATTTATGATATTAAATGGAAATAACTATGAAGACCTGTAGTTGAAATAATCGTTGCCTTTATATATTGAATCAAATCCTTTTAATTATACCAAAATATTAAAGTGATATTATTTGTATTTGATTTAGTTTCACTTAGACTTATGCCTTTTTGCCTTATTTTTACTTACACCATCCCTTTTTTTAGCAATGAACACATACACACTTTTAATAAACATAGAATAATATTGAGTTTCAATCAGTACACTTAAGTTGCTGCAATAAAAAAAATTAAAACCTTTTATTTTTTAAAAAAATAAATGACTCAATTTTCAATTCATAGAAGCAGTGTAAAAAAAGTATTAAGGAATCATAAAGATAAATTTATCTACAAATGAATAAGATAAACAGTTTCCCATTCAACTGATATAAGACTACGATAAGAATATTACATAAGCAGATAATGAGGAAACTCGTTTTAATAATCATTAAGCCTTAAGGTGAAAAAATTTGCAATTCCTTTTGTTTTTTTAAAATCATGATTTGCTCAATAAATAATAAGAAAATAAACAAAATATATTATAACAGTTTCAGCGATCGAACGTACAGTCAAAATTAGATTATCATGACCTATTCTATAAGCAAAACAATTAATTAAATATATTTTGCAATGTTTTATAACTTTCGAATTTAAGTATGTGTGTGTGTGTGTGTTTTGCTTAATATGTTTAAAATACCATATCCAGTAGTTGATATAATAAATCATTTAAATATTATATTATATTTTAAGCAGAATTATCAAAATTATTAGAAAAGAACTATTTACATGATTATTTTCTTAAATTTGAATAATTTCGATATTTAGGATATAAGTGTCATTTTTTTTTTATAATTATTTGTCTCAAATAATTTTGTAATATTTTTATAAGGAAGTCACAATGCTTCTACATTTAATAGAAGTATTTGGAATTTCAAAGGATAACAAATACTTTTAAACTTCGTCCACAGTGTATTTGAAAAAGTAGTGGATTAGATTCTATCTATCTAAAACTTTTTTTTTCTAACGGTGGGCACTTGGGTATACGCAATGACCCACTAAGTTAATATACTTATAAAGAAAAGTTATTTTTGATAGTTTTATTTTAAGTATAGTTTACAAGCAAAAATTAGTAAAATTTAATATCTGTTGTTGTTACTGATTACACTAGGCAATGCCAAGCCGCCCGTCAGAGACTAGACGAATAAAGTCAGAGAGAGAGCGTCTTCCGTTTTTGAATAGAGTACCCTCATACGAAGGTGGAAATACTACTTTTGGCTCATAGATGGCAGCTCCATCTGAATCTTCCAATTTAGAGATTGAAACCAGTGAAGACCGATATCCTAGCTCCAACCAATCCCACATGTATTTACTGGTAATAGGAACATGGAGGACATTGCCACCCGTCATATTTTACGTGCCCCAGTCACCATTAGTGAACACGAAGGATCTTCGGCTAAGCTGGGATTCGAACTTATTACTTTTTGGTAACGAGAAAAACGTCCTAACCAACCAGGCCACCGCGGCCCTAAATTTAATATTAAAATATCAATGTAAAACACGGTTAACATCTATGTAGTATCCTTGGTTTCAAAAAGATAACTTAGGACTAGAATATCTCACAGAAAAAGTCACGTCTTGCTACTTGAACTATTATTGAAATGGCTAAGAATTATTACATATTGTAAACTTTTATTAGTAGATCCCTCGTAATACGTACCGTGATTCTTAACAGATCCATCTATCCAGTTCTCGTCGTCATCAAAGTGAATGTCCCCGCCGTATGAGCCATGCTCGTAAGGAAAGAAGGCATGGGCCAGGACCAATCCGGGCCCATCGAACGGGTATCCGTCACCGTGGGGTCCTCTTCCAAAAGCCACGATCAAGTCAGCGTCCATGCTCTCTTTCTGCACGAAGCGAAGAGGTGTCACATCAGCCCATAAGCTGAGAGCGTTAGCAAGTTTTGAGCGGGCCAAATCAGGATCCAGTTCTGCAGGCCAGTTGGCGAGACTTCAAAAGAAATACAATTTTATTAATTAAAAAATAATTAGCGGTACAGATATTTTAATCTATACATAAATATTATATATGATATTAAATATAAAGTATATCCATAGTAATTTTTTGAAAAATACACGAAATGAAAAATCGCATATAAGTAAATTTGCATTTTTTGATTTCTTGTGACTATAGAAGGTGTTACTTCAGTCATTTCTTTTTTAAAGATAACGATCACATTTTTGCAAGAAATCATTGCCATCGTAAAATAGAACAATACAGCCACGGTGGCCTGGTTAGTAAGGACGTCGTTATCGTTACCAAAAGTTGGTGAGTTCGAAACCCGGCTTAGCCGAGCAAATCACTCCCCCATATAGGAAATTAAATTATATCACCACGAAGAGAACTTGACAGATAAAATTCTTAATATTGAAATGACATTCTTAATAGTAAATTAAATTTATTTTAAAAATGGTATATAAATATTTTAAAATAGTGTAATTTTAAGAAAAAAAAATTTTTTTTAATTGAAATTCGTGTTTAATTTCGCTATGTGGACTTATCTGGTGAAAAATACATTGTTAAATTTAGACCATTTGAAGAGCTAAGCCAAACAAATTAGCAAAGGAATCTATTTATACATATGGAATTCCATATATTCAGGTATCAGTAACCTCCTAGATCGAAGCCTCGCATTTTATCTGGAAGGTAATAGGTTCGATACCAAGCCCATCCAGATACGTTCGTCTTGAGAGGACTTCCATTAATATGATGTAACTCCAACACCGTATTAATCCTTCCTTTAAAATGATGCTGAAGTTTGGAAACAAGAGAGCCAAATCAGATGTCGGCTTGGTCACCTGATGATGAGTCAGAATTATGCTGTAGTTGATCAGCTGCAGCGGGGGGGAAAAGGCACAATCTTATGTATTAACAAATAATTCAATTGCTACATTTACTATTCTAATATCTAAAATTCGTAATACCCTGATAGGTAATGGCGTCATTCCATAGGTAAGGGGTTCGATACCTCCCTCAGCAGAAGAACGTCGTGCTGAAAAGCTTATGAACGCTGAATATTTAGTAAGGTCAAAAATATTTCAGCTGGTATAATGCAGAGAGAGGAGGATGACACTAGATCATTTGACTGTTACAGTATCATTGATACCATAACAGTCAAATGATCTAGCATCATTGGTTCATATTGTAGGTCATTGATTTATACAACAATTATAGGTTATCAGAAATCTACCACAATGATAGGCTTGATTTTATTAAACAAATGTTTCCTAAATTAAATACATAAAAATAAAAAAAAATGTCAATATGAAATCAACAATTATTGATTAAGTGATACAAAACAATAGTAAGCCTTTTGCAATACTCCACATAATTATATTATTTAATATTCTAATACAACATAAAATTGAAAATATCAAATAATTACAAACTTAAAACTTAAGAGAAAATAAATTTTAAGATATCTAAAACTATATTCATTAACTTACTACGTAACATCTAGAATTATTATACAATAAATAATGCACATGAGTAATTCTTATCAACAAATTAAAACTTTGTAAAAAATATTAAACAAAGTGAAAACAAGCCTTTATTTGTCATGTATCACCTCAATCAATACCCAATATACTGCACATGCGCATTATATTAAAACTTCAAAACAAATATATGAAATTTCAGTCAGATTTGTCAAGAAATAAGATTTATATAATACATATACTTTCCAACAGACACCATATTGCTTAAACTTTTAATAATAAAATTGTTATTAAGCTAATCTTGTAGTTATTTTAAATACTTATCAATATATATAACACTTATAGGTATAAATGTCAACCATTATTTTCGGAAATGGGTAAAAATCTACTATACAGTCACTCTTGGCAACTTTTTTCAAAAAGTCGCCAAAAATCTCGCTATTTTTCCCAAGCGAGGTCTAAAAATAAACAGATTATTGAAAAATATTGCCTGATTGGTCGGAATCTCACATCTGCAATTGGTCGGAATTGGGTGGGTTGCCAAAAAAAGTTATTTATCACCGAATGCGGAAAAATCACGCCAAGGGTGAGCGTACAGTAAATCTCAACCCGGAAATGAGACAAATGTACTCACAAATAGGTTAGTTTCTTCTTCCTCCAAGCATCCGATCCTATGGTGTACCTCTTCTTCCTGCTGTGCTGTATCACATCTGGTACACCGCACCGGGCACTCCGGGTCAAATTGATGGTGGCCTCGTCCAACTCCCCAGTCTCCGGCAGTCCCCCGAACTTCTGCATCTGCTGCACCGCCAGTTTGAATCCCTCCACAGTAAGGAGAGCGTCAGCGTTCTCTGGTCCCGACTTGATATACCCAAACTGCTTCATAAAACTCTCCTGAAAATGAACAAATTTTTTATAGTGGTAAATAGTTCACCATTTATGTGGGCCATTAGTTTCTTGCAATGGTATAAATAAAATCAGAAAATACTAAAGAGAAAGAAGAAAGGACTGTTTTCTCAAAATAAATCTTGAAATGAGCTTCAGCGCCATCTAGCATGGTTGTTTCGAGGCGGTCGCTTTTACAGAGAATGAAGGAACTGATTGGTGAGTTTTAACTACTAATGTCTCGAGATAGAGTGCCGAAAGTCGGCTCCGGATAGGAATTCAGACACATGCGCAGTTGAAGAAAGTGATTGCAATAATTTTGTGGTATACAGTGTGAATATTGTTTAGATTCAGTTTTAGCAAACCTATTATTTCTTACGTCTCAATCTAATTTGGAATGGAATTTGTTTGTTGATTTATCCTTTTATGATTATCATCAAAAATAAGTATATGAATATAATGCAAATTTAATAAATAATTATTTATGATGTTAGAATATTTAATTGCGAATTTGCTGTCGTTTGGCCCATGACCGGATAAAACCTTAGCCAAGAGCAGTCAAGAAACGTTTTATGCTAGATTAGGTAGTCCATTTTAAAATACATAGAAAATTACGCATAAACAATACTAAATTACATATTTATAAACAATAGTAAGTTACGAATTTATATATTAATCAGTATAATTTAAAATTAATTACTGCTTATGTATTGTGTTAATACATTCATAAATAAAAAAAAATAATCCACTGTTCTAATATTACACAGCATTTATTTTAACAATGACGGTGATTAATTAATATTTTGCTATATAAATGTTATCTTAATATGTTATTACATATATTTTGAAAAGAAGACGGAATATGTAAACCATTAAATTACGCATACATTGAAACATTTAATAAATCCGCTAACCAAAATAAAAAAATTTATCACATTATTTACAACGCCAAGTTACTGAATGTTAACCAAAATTTGTTACTCAGTGCGCATGCGTCAGGATTCCCGTTTGGAGCCGATTTTTGGGGCTCTATCTCGAGACACTTGTCTAGCCACACCAAGCACTTTTTTACAAAGAAAAGATAGTTCCTTACTCAATGAGGGCTAATTTAAAAGGGGGGTATGAACCAGAGATCACTCTTTTAACCGCTTAGGGAGCGTTAAAGATCACCTTACCCCAGGTGATCTTTAACTCTTCCCGGCAGCCTGCTTCGACGCAAGTTTTCTCCTCATATGTGGTCAATTTGCCTTGAAGGCTGTTTGTCCTCTTTTCAGGGTACACAATCACTTCAGGGTATTTCTTCCTGGAATTGTATGTCAATAAATCACATAGCTGGCGAAAAGGGCTAGTTCAAATGCTTCTGAACTCTCACACGGGAAATGTCCGTTGTAATGTATCAAGCATTGAGGAAGAATAAGCTGTTCAAAGATTCTGAGAAGAAATAATTATTTCCTTTACTTTCAGAGTTCAGCTTTCTGTATCGTAAAAAATACTATGCAGATGCATAACAAAAATCAATTTTGCTATTATTAAATGTTCAAAAATAATTATAAATATTCAAATTGAATTAAGAACATAAAATACATTTAAAATATATTTATTATTTTATTTTTCTGCATTTAATTTCAATTCAATTTGCTTTGAATGGTAGAGAGGGCTTTATGAGAAAACCAAACAGTTACGTTTATCTCCAAGTACTTCACTTTCATTTTTACAAGATTTTTTTTTTTTTTTGTTTCTAATGGCGGGCACCTTTGAACAAGTATGTACATTAGCCCAATTACCGCAACAAGGCCGGAAACTGCTACTCATTTTATTGTTACACGGTGAGCACCTGTGTTCAAGTCACGAAGGTACGTGTAGCATCGCCCACGCCACACCACCACAAACCCGTTTATAGGGCGGGCCACATTCATCCATCATCTGAGGAAAGGACAAGAAACACAGAGAGAGAAAGAGAAAGTACATCCATGCCCGAGCCGGATTCGAACCCAGGTCCTCCCTATCTGTAATCAGTTACGCTAACCACTAGACAGGTTGGACGGCACTTCACTTTTATAATAGACAAAAAAGTTGAATTTCTTATCTGTTTCAATAGGGAAAAAATGTAATTTATTTATTAGTTTTTCAATAACTTTACTTTTTTTTATAAAATGGCTTTGACTTATAGTTTTTACCAATGATTTTTGCAGGAATAGAAAGTCTACCTGCAGAAATTAAAACAATTTTATTTCGATTGATCAAACATATCGACGTTATATCTTGATTTATTTCGAAGTAAATCAAAAATTTTAAAAGCAGTACAAGTTAATTCGTAAACTATAGTAATTGTATCTTTACTCAAACTTTCTTTTTGAAACGGAAAGCCAATTCAGGCATTAACTTTACATTCATTCTTTTCTAATTTTCGAAAATTATTCTTACCACTATTCTTAATTTAATGTTATAGTTACATATATTTTGTAAAATGTAGTTTAGCATCCAAGCAGCTCATTTTTGAAATGATTTGGTCATAAATATTTAGTTTAGCCATAGAATGTATATTTTAGGCAGTCAGGAAATGAAAATGTTACATACCATATAATTTGTATTTTTGCTATTTGTTGGTATTAATATTAGTTTATGTCGCGGTGGCCTGGTTGGTTAGGGCATCGTTCTCGTTACCAAAAGGCAGTGAGTTCGAATCCCGGCTTAGCCGAAGATCCGTCGTGTTCACTAATGGCGACTGGTGCACGTTGAATCCGTCGGGTCGCAATGTCCTCCATGTTCCCATTACAAATTAATAACTCTGGGGGTGGTTGGAGTCAGGCTTTGGGTCTTCATTGGTTTCAATCTCTAAATTGGAAGATTCAGGTGGTGCTGCCATCTATGAGCCAAAAGTCGTACTTCCACCTTCGTATAAAGGTGTTCTATTAAAAAACGGAAGACGCTCTCTCTTGCTGACTTCATTCGCCTAGTCTCTGTGATGGGTGGGCTTGGCGTTGCCAAATGTCATTAACAACAATATTAGTTTTCCATTAAAAATATTATAAGTTTACTAACAAAAGTAGAGCTAATTAGAAATAATAATTTTCAAAAATTCCTTGTGCGTATTTTTTAGACCAAAATTTATAGCAAAATTATTAAAAAATAAATCATTTATTGATTTAAAAGGAAAGGATACATATACTTAAGAGAATTATTTTTGCCTCCCAGCGTGTCTAGTGGTCCGCGTCCCTGACTGTAGACGTGGAGGTCACGGGTTCGAATGCCGGTTTGGGCTTGAATATACTTCTCTCTCTCTCGTCTTCAGTTTTTTTGTTTGAATGGTTGGTTGCCTACCCTATAAACAATTTCCTATAGGCATGTGTCTGTTCAATTAGAAAAGAGGAGTAGCCCTCCCCATATTGGCTGGCACTCGACAGAAAAATAAATAGATTTTAAATCCGATATTACAATTTTTATGAATTTCTTCAATAAATTAAAAAACATTTTTTTTTAAATTCCAAAAGTTGAAAAGTGTTTTTATTTTATTGATACGAAAGAAACAAATTTCTCTATTTCACTTCAATTTAAAGAATGAAGCAAACTTGTCACATATTTTAAGTAAAAAGAGATTCCAAAGAATATAAGTTTAACTGAAAATGAAATAAGTAAAATCAAGTAAATATTTAAAGTAATTCTAAATCTGTAATATTAAGGCACACGAATTTCACACAAGTATAAAATTCTACTAATTCACTAAATACACTGTATATATTAAATGTATGCAGGCACAGTGAAATCTCTTATATATGTTTTTGAAAGAATAATACAATAAAATATGTATCTGTGAAAAACGTACAAGTGAATTTATTTTATTTTACTTTTCGCGTCTAAATGACACCATTTCAAAATTTTCTGTTAAAAAACGCGATTTCCTTTTGCAGGAAGTCATTGCAAATGATAAAACACAATTTCGGAAGAAAACTTTCCGCTGTCCAAATTATAGAAATAGTTGTAATTTCCCGTAAAGAAAATTATATTTTATTTTTGACCAAATCAAACCCGGATAATGTTTTGTACCACCTAGATTAAGGTATTGTTAAGTAATAAACTGGACGTGATACTCAATAATATCCATCCTTCAACGATAAGCAAAAAAATTTTTAATTACTGATAAACGTTTTAAAATGGATGACAGTTGAAAAAATCTAAAAATGCTTATAATAACTTAACCTAATTCTTGTTATATTTCCTAATGGAAAAATATGCATAAATGAAAATATTCAAATAAATGGAAATGAGATTTAACATTATATAAGAAAAACAAGGAAGTAATCGATAAATACATAAACAAAATTATCGCACTTCGATTTTATAAAAATTAAATAACAACCATTAATTTTAAATTACAAACAAGATTCATATAATGTAGCTTAATTTTTTAAATGCAAATTCTAAAATAAGTTATTGAAACAAATTATTGTACAAGAATGAAAGTGTTTTGACATAATTAATTTAATTCTATTGTTTACAAAAAAAAAAAAAAAAAAAAAAAAAAAGAAAGAAAGAAATTTTTTAAACCATTTTTTAATTAAAATCTCTTACCATTTCCTTGGATGGAATTTTTTCTTGCGGTAACGGTGCGCATTTCCCTATGTCAACCTCCAACGCAAAGTACATGAAGAAGAACAAAACGCAGCGAACTGTCATGGTGTTTGTTATTAAAATAGCCAGACCAGACAGTCTGTTGGCGGCTTATAAACAATGCCAAGGAGTTAGTGAATCATCACAACAAGCGTATGAAGTTATCCGAAAATCCGTTTTTACGTGGTACCACAACCGGATGGCAGAGAGCGATCACCTTTCTACATCTCGGTAATATGGGAAATCTTTGTGGTTTGGAAGGAAAGAAGAGACATGGAATCCCTTCATTATAACTCGGAAAAAGTCACGTGACTATTCATTAATTTAGAGACCAGACACTTCGGAGTCGGAATATACTCATTTTCCCACATTAAGACAAAATTTATATTGCTGTTGTTTGTTCTTCGATTAATGGGTGCCCTTGGTGGAAGTCTTGGAACAGTCGGGAGTTTAGGTTTTTAGCGCCTTCTTGGAATTTGTTCCAAAAGAATATTCGTCTCGTGACAAATCATTCGCTTTTTGAATACTACAAAACCTAATTCTACCCTTATGAATGGCCAATTTAAAGTTTATTTATTTATTTGGAACTTGAGTTGCATGTTCTAATTCAAATATAGCAATTTATCTGAAATTAAAATTTTTCGAAATCGCTTAGTACTATTTAGAACTTAAATAAAGAATTCCGAACCTTTCAATCGAACTTCCATTTTTTTGTTTACCTTTTCCAAAAAACATAATTGCTTAAACTTTCAAACAGAAGACATTTTAATTAATAAAGAATATCGAATTTAAATCAACACTTTTTTTTACTCCTGAACTGAATTGTAACTCTTAAGTTGTCTTAGAACAAACACAGTAAGTGGTTCTTTTTTCACATGTCACTTGCTTTTCTGGAATAAAGCTTCCTTTAAAAAACACCAGCTGCTACAACTCAACGGAAAGACAAGATTATTTTTTTATTATTATTTTTTTTTCATGGATATACATAGTAACATTTTTTTCAAGTGTTAAACATTATTTAAATTAAAATGTTTCATCAATCAAAAGACTTAAAATTCTCCAATTAAAGGTCTACTCTTTTCAGCATAAAATGTGTATTTAAAATTATCTTTGTTTTATTTTTGTGTCATTGAATTCGTTTCAGTTGTACTTAAGATTTATTAATGATGATTTCCATTGTTTATTGCATCTTTGTTACATTATGTTTATGGCTGCTTATTTCTGCCTCTAAATATACCCAATAATCTTGCAATTTTGAACCATGGATAAGTGATCAGATCTACACTTCAGTTGGCATTCTCCTCTTCAAACTTACGTCCCAATGTAGAAGCATTGACCATAAACAATATTTAAGTAAATAGGATCTCTCAACACGATAATCTGCGAGAAATTCGTGAATTGAACCAGATATTTTTCGGATATGATGATATACTCTTTCTTTATAAAAAATTGTAACGGATTATATAATGGGATAGGCTATACATTAGAAATGTAATAATTACATTATTTAATAATTCCATTTATGATGCCGACCAGAATCGCTAAATATGGCAAACTATGTTATAATTATGAACCATGGTCAAATGACTAGACTCGCTCATGATTTGGCACCACTTTTAGCATCCCTCACCAACGGAGAATCATTGTACCTAGATAATTGTACCTAGATCATCATTTAACTTTTATAGAGTCTCTCTTTTATAGAGTCAATTATCTCTAGCTGTATTAGGTATCGAACCAGCTGCATTCCGAGATAGCCTTGCATCGATGGCTTCCCTGTCTTGATTAACTCGGCGTATCTAAGAATAAATATTAAGTAAATCAATATCCATGCTCCTCTAAGGATGTTGGTGTGTCACTGAATAATAAGTACTCTGGTCTTCTACACAACTATTCATGGGTTCGGTTGAATTGCTGTTTTGGTCCCCTTCCTCGCCAACTTGGCGATAAAGGCGCCAAGCATCGTAATCCGGACGTTTTTTTTATCCTTAATGAAATTTTTATGGCAACCTCCGCAGGAAAGAATTTGAAGAATTAATAAAAACAACTTTTTATTGAAATTATAAATAAACTGAAATATTAATAAAAACATGATTTTTATTAATATTTCAGAGTATTTTTGTAATACAATTCGAAAAAAAATTGTTTTTGTTTTCATTGTCATAGCAAAAGTGAAAATCGTTAAAAACACGTATTTCATTTTCGTCGCCATAGCAACGACGTTTTTGAAAACGCGCCAAGCAGGGTACCCAATTTACATTTTCACCAATGAATATAGGATAGCAACAATTAACTAGAGATTAATAAATGAAATGAATCTCTATTTCCTCGATTCGAATCCATTACCATTGTATAGGAAGATGTAGCGTTGAACTTCTATCAGATTTGCAATAGCGTAGCCATTGTTGAACTAAGGAAAATGGATACTGCATTTACATGCGTCAGAGTGAATGACCTAGAGTTTCCCGGTCTCCTTCCTCGTAGTTCGTGAACATGCCCCACTATTTATAAAAAATTCTACATAAAAGTAAAGCCAGTCGAATATTGGAAAAAAATGTTTTTAATTGTGAAATTATCTATCGTGCAGTGTCAAATGCGTAAAATAACGCAATTATTTATGCAAATGTTTTACTAAAACTTATATATACTTGAAACTAAAACAAAATGAAAAGAATATATATTAATTCTTCGTTAATATATTTTTCAAAGTCATAAATATTTTCTTTACAATTTAGTAATAAAATTAACATCAAATCAACTTCAAAACATTTTTGCATTTTTATTTTACTATCAAAATTTTCAACACTAAATTAAATAAAGAGAATATATAGTAGTATTTATATATTTACAGAATTCAGTCTATAAAAAAATTATTATTTTTTCTTTTGCAATAAAAAGAATTGAACCCATCTACAAAATATTTTCTTTTTCCTCTTAATACTTTTTTTCCGGTTCAAATATGCTGCGTTGAACTTTGACCATAGAGATAATAAACGTCTTTTTATGTATGTATGTGTGTGTGCGTGCGTGTGTGTATGTACATCTACATTAAACTATCTTATATGTACGCAAAAATGTTTTTCACTTTAAATTTTAGCAAATGAATATCATTATTTACTTTCAGAATATTTATAGTAAAGTTATTTTTAGAATATTTATTTTATAAAAGCTGGATATTGAAAATTTTTTATACATGTGTTTTATTAGTTTTGTTTTTCAGTTGGACACAGTTGTTACTAGTACTGGAGAAATACAGTGGTTTTCATTTCGAATAAATAGTCCTACATAATACCAGAGTGGGTTCATTTATAAAATATTTAGAACTGTACAGCGATCTACCAATAAACTGAAAACTTTTGTGAGATTTGAACATTAATTACACGCGACTCCTTCAGTGAAAGCTTTAAATTAAAATAAAGTCGAGCCACAAGGGAGGAAACCCGGAAAACTCTTAAGCAGTCTCATTTGATGAACATGCATGAAACGGACATGCACGCCTCAGTTCTTAAACACGAAGAATGTAGTCCTACCGCTAAATCACGAATAAATTAATAAAATGGAGGTCCCTTATAAATGGTTAACAAATTTACAAAAAATTACTATGTTGTAAACGTAAATAGATGAATATTAAACTGCAAATTGGATAGTTATTAAAAAAAATTTCGATATTACACTCACAGATTGTGATATCGAAATTGTTTTAGTGTTGCTTTGATTTAAAAAAAGATTGCCATTTTAAATATTTTCAATAAGTTCTATGAATTAAATAAAAAATATAATTTTTCCTCATTGTTTTAAAAATATATTAATAAATTAAAAAAAATTATAAAAAAGAAATTTAGAAAGGCATTTAGAAAATAATTTCGAGATAGTTTTTTTTTAATATATTTTGATACTTGTTAAAATTATCAAAAATAGTTAAAAATATTTCGACAAAAACGTTATAAAAAAACAGTTAAAAATACTACGAAAAGAGCTTCGTAACTATTATGAAATAAAATATTATCGATTAAATTTTTTTTTATTAAATATTTACTTGTATTGGATTGCAGGATATTAATAGACGTGCCAAAATTTTTCGTTGCCAAAAGTAGTTTCTCAAGTCAAAAATTCAATAAAATGAACTGTCTAATAGCAGTGATAATCACTGCATATTTTTCATTGTTACAAATCAAATTCACAGACGATATTCAAAGAATCAATTATTTAAAATAAGAAGGAACACTTTTGGAATATAATTACTTTGATTTAAAGCCAAGTTTTTTTTATTTATTTTCTAATATGGTTAATTATTAAAATACCAGAAGTCTGTTTAATGGTTTGATTGTCTAGAAAAAAAAAAAAAAAACATTGATGTATTTCAACTATAATAGCTCCTGTGTGTAATAACTACTTTCAAAATGGTATAATTGATAAAAAAAAATGCATATTGATGTTGAGGAAAATACAAACAAATAATAAATAACAATGTTTTGTGCGTTATTCGTTAAAAAATTAGTACTCAAACAAAAATCACGATAATAATTTAAATGAAGCAAGTAATTACTATTCTGCAGATTAAGACTGTATCAGCTAAAACTTTTAAATTATTTAAATAAATATGTCTACGTCCAATAGATTAAACTATTCTTAAATCGTTTCCAATAATATCATTAAATATTTAAATGATTTTTATTTGAACAACATCAATATCAAAAATCATTTTCTTCACTTTAAATGAACGACTATGATTGGGTAAGTACTTAAAATTATTTGTTTAATTTGGAATTTATACTGAATTGTTAGTGTGGTTAGTTGGTCCCTCTAAAGTCACTTTTTGCATATGAAATCTCGGTCAATCAGGATCTACAGTTTAAATAAGATTAGAAAAGATTGCAAATACCCATACTCTAGATGGGAATCAAACCAACGAACAATTCAACTGAAGGCCAAGGGAATGACGATTCATCTATTAACTCTTTCATAGCATAATTTTAATATTATTGAGAAAATTAATGAAAAAGCGCTGATTTTCTTTTCAATTAAAATGAATTAAGATTACTTATGTAAGTTGCAATTTAGCAATCCTGCTTAGCAACCAGCTATTAAAATAAAATAATTGGAGCATGTAAGTCACGTGACCCTTCTGCAAAATTTGCATGACTGTTTTAGAATTTGGATTTTAAAAGAAAATATTTATGTTGATAATGTTTAGTATTTGAATAAAAGTATTTGTTCAGTCATGCGATCTCTCCGTTTTTCTTTCATTCTTTGTGTAAAAAATACGACTGCTGGCTGGGTTAGTTTTGAAAATTATTGTCGTTTCAGTGATTTTTTTTAGAATAGAACATTGTTTTAGAACTCGGCAACGGGAAGGAAACTCGGAAACCCCTATATTATACATTCCGGGGTGGGGATGCTTTGCCTTGGCCTATTGGTAAATCAGCATTCTTTAGAGTGAAAAGTCCCAGGTTCCATCACTTACACTAGATAGCGTAAAAAGGAAGATTAATGTTGCACTTTTACCTTTTGCATACACTTCTATCGGAGTGGGTGCTTGAAAGTTTTCTGAAGTTCTTAAACTCAAGAATATGACTTTTCCCACTTTCGTTGGAAAAACCTCTCGGAAAGCCGTTTACGTTCTGGACATTAAAACGCCTTACGACAACTAGGTTGTGAGGTCGCTTAACACCATTCAGGAAAAATGTGCCGTAAAAAAGAACAAGCACGACATAATCTTGTTCGAAAATTTCTTGGCTTGAAGTCGGAAGAAAAATCGATGGAAATTCCTTGATTCCAGATAGAATATTCTACCTGGATTTGAACTCAAATATACCAAATGGGAAAACAAAATCTAATCACTGTATCTTACTAATCATTGAATTATATGGATACATCATAATTATAATGATACTGATCTCAGTTTTGATTTTCTGTTTAATTTAACTCACCGCACGGGAAACAAGATGGTAATATATTAGGTAGGGGAAAAAGTTATCCATTATTTTTTCGGTAGACGCCTGTAGTGATCGCTATCTCGTGAGGTATCTATCAAACAATTTCAAATTTATGCTCATTGGAAAGGTGACATTTGACACTAAAATTTTCTCTTGCGGTTTTTTGTTTGATTCATTCAGTTATGAGTACAAGGTTTTAAAAATAGAAGACAACAAACAGAAAATTCGATACATTTTAGTTTTTCTTTTATAATGGCGAAAATGCTAACCAGGTGGCTAAAATTGTGAAAGGTGTTTATCGTCCTATATAAGACTGTAACAACTGTTACGCACAATTTTGGTTTCGTCGATTCCGTTTGGGTATTTGGATGCTAAAGATGCACCTCGCATGGATACAACATCATCGAGAATGTCTATAAAATATCAAAAATTATCAAACTTGACAGCATGTCAGCAGTCGTAGCTTCGCACAAGACCTAAAAATCTACATGAAAACTGTTTTAAATCTTTTTACAAAGCGAATCTGAAAGAAGTTACAAAAAGTTCACGTAAAAATAATGGATTTCTTTTTCCCCTATCTAATATATCAACTTAAGTAACAATTTATAATTGTATGAAAAAAAAGTATAATTAGAATCACCAGTTTAAACTCATTAGGATAATTCAGATACTAATAAGATGTAGTGATGGGTCTTTTGCTCCATCTGGTGGATTTGGATTTAAACAGGAATATGAAAGCAGAGCTTGATATCACCACTTTAAACGCATTATTATGGATCAGGATAATTCAGACTAGATAATCTTTTCCATCCTATGCTTTTCGATATAATGGATTTGTATATTTAAACAAAAACATAAAATCAAAAGCTGAGATCATCTATTTGAACTTATGATGATGTATCAGGATGATACATTCGCTAATAACAAATTAGGTTGGGGAAAAAGAAATCCATTATTTTTACGTGAACTTTTTGTGACTTCTTTCAGATTCGCCTTGTAAAAAGGTTTGAAACAGTTTTCATGTACATTTTTAGGTCTTGTGCGAAGCTACGACTGCTGACATGCTGTCAAGTTTGATCATTTTTGATATTTTATAGACATTCTCGACGATGTTGTATCCATGCGAGATGCATCTTTAGCATCCAAATACCCAAACGGAATAGATGAAACCAAAATTGTGCGTAACTGGTTGTTACAGTCATATATAGGACGATAAACACCTTTCGCAATTTTAGCCACCTGGTTAGCATTTTCACCATTATAAAAGAAAAACTAAAGTGTATCGAATTTTCTGTTTGTTGTCTTCTATTTTTAAAACCTTGTACTCGTAACTGAATGAATCCAACAAAAAACCGCAAGAGAATATTTTAGTGTCAAATGTCACCTTTCCAATGAGCATAAATTTGAAATTGTTTGATAGATACCTCACGAGATAGCGATCACTACAGACGTCTACCGAAAAAATAATGGATAACTTTTTCCCCAAACTAATACTTCTTTCAAATATAAAAATTAATTAGCAAAAATTTAGTTTTACCGACTATAACTTAGTCAAAGTAATTTTTAATGATTAGTTGGAACAAATTTCATATAAAAATGATTTTATTTAAAACTAATTTTCACCATCTACATACATTCTATATATAGTGAAAAGGATGTTTTTACTTAAAACATTGTAGCTAAAAAGAGAATATTTTAAACAATTATACCTTTATCAAATTAACTTTTCATTCATTTTGATTGCGTTTGAACACAATGTTAATTAATGATCATAAAATATTCAGTGGCTGTCAATTATAATACATATGTTTCTTTTTGTTTTCTAAAAATTATTTTTATAGATTTAAAGATTGAAAATAATAAATATTTATCAGTATAATTTCAAACTGTTTGACATGTTCAAAGAATAAGATAAAGAAATCCAAAATCGCTTAACAAACTTAGTCAAATTTTGGCACTCATGCAAGAAATAAATTAGTATTTTATATTTCAGAAAGAAAAGAAAAGCTTAATTGAATAAATATCTATACTAACATACAATATACACCTTATGATAATAGTAAACAACGGAAAAAAAACACGTTTATTTACATTTTGAATGCTATATAATGTCTATATATCTCTATAGATGATTGTATGGCCTAATTCTATTACAATGAAAATAGAACGTATACGCATCGGCGAGGAGGTGACGTAACGGAAATGAATCAGTAAACAAAAAAGTGACATTGTATCTCTTCATCCGGTACACCAATGTTCCAAGAATCTTCTGCATTCATTACTACCTCAGAAATAGAAACTACCCAGAATTTTCTGCCTGATTAATTATTTTAGAGAGAAAAAATCAAAGTCACAGTAAATGACACATGAAAATGTACTTAATGAGTCAGGAAGTTAAAGTTTTGTTTTTTACTGCCTTCATTATTGAAAAGTTCTAAATTATAAAAGAATCCATCACGTCATTTAAAATTTTATAAAAAAAATTTTTATTTATCTAATTGAAATTATTTTCTTCTGGTAACGTATTGATTTATATATATATATATATATATATATAAGTAAATACAATGTATAGAAAATAGAAAGCAAATACAATATCTACCAACAAACATTATTATAGGCAATCGAACCGGCCCAAAAGCAGCTATTGAGAGAAATGCCGATATAAATAAAATAAGCTGTAATTGGAAGATCAAGATAAATCAAAGAAGAAACTATACAATTTAATACCAATAAAACAAAATGAAGAAAAGAAAATTCTTCGTGCTTGTCAGAAAAGAGAATCCTATTTGCACAGATGAATGGATCTAGTGTTTGTTAGGTTCCTAGCCTAAAAGGCCATGTACCTTCTATTCCTAAGAAATTTTTGACCATCTCCCTCCTGATGAAGACGTCGTTCCTATGACTTTTCCCTTTTTATATTTGTATTTAATTATATTGTTTTTCTTGATTTTGTCTTATTGGTATTAAATTGCATAGTTTCTTCTTTGATTTATCTTGATCTTCTAATTACATCTTATTATATATATATGTAATTTGGTTGTAAAGTCTAGTAAAAATTAAATAAGTAATTGATGTAATTTAACAATGAAAAAAATCTTTTAAGCAAATTAGAGCAAGAAGTAAACAAATATCAGATTTTTAAATATAAAAAATTTTTCATTCAGAACAAGAAAAAGCATAAACAGAAATATTGAAGTAAAATGAGAATATTGAAAGGTATATAAAAATGAATTAAATAAAAGGTAAATTAAGTAGAAAAAAGGTTCATTAAAAAAAGGAATAAAAACTATTTTCATCAAGGGGAAAAGGTAACAAATAAAAGCATTTCGAATATTTTCTTTAATGCCCTGTCCATATTGGACCTTAACCTGCTGCACAATATTCCTCCAGACAGTTCTGTTTCTAACTTTAATTCTCCAGTTAGAGACATTTAAAGTTTTATAGTCATTATCTATTCATGAAGCTAATTTTTCCGAGCTCTATCTCTTAGCTTATTGCATCTATTGGCTTCCAATGTAAGATCTTAACCACACGATTATTATCATCGTTTCTCAATATGCAAAAACCATGAAAGTCTCTGTACATTCATGAAACTCATTACAGTTTAATAAGTGATTAGTGCTTCAATCAATCATTATAGTTCAAATTCTCCAACAATCGTTATTTATCTGTAATGAACCAAAAAAAATTTCTAAGCATTTATCCGTTCAAAAATTAGGAAGTTATTTGCATATTTTTATGTCAAAGTCCAAAGTCTAACAGCCATATGCCATCACTTGACGAATAATTGTTTTGTATATGTTTAATATAATTCCCATCGCTCTCTGGTGCAGGATCTATTTATTTTTCAACAGATTCTTATAAGAAAAACAACAACGGTCTTATTTTTTGATTTTTTTCTCATTTGCATGATATAAGTAGGATTTTAATTACAGAAATGACGTTAACTTACTGCTTTAAATTGTAAGAAAAAAGCTGATTATTGTAAATAAGGAAATATGTTTTCAAAATAAATAAGAAAATGTATTCAACATCGCTTGATCAATTTTTTTGCTTCAAAATTTGTTAAAATATAGTGCTTGTACATTCAATATTATGTAAGGGGGGAAAATAGACATTATTACAAATTAATTCTAAATAAATTAATTGGAAAATTAGATTGAAATATTTAGTAAAAAAAAGTTAAACTCATAAGTTTTACGACTTTATATATTATATATATATATATA
>JAPDSC010011038.1:0-21448 GCA_026290005.1 Latrodectus geometricus | reverse complement strand
TCGTGAGTTTTGAGAATTCAACGTTATCTGAAAGTCACGTGCTGCAATTGGAGCAAGTCGAAAAACAGGTTTTTAACAACTATTTCGTTCTATTTGGGAAATTTCAATATCGTAGGCATATTCATAGTTATAAGTTCTTTCTACGTTTGTTCTGTTTCTATTTTTGCGCTTTAATTCTAACTGACCTGTTATACAACATGAAACCGAAAAACCTTAAATACTTTATAAATATGATCATGGAGTTTTATATTTTTTCTTACATTTCGTATTGCTTACAAATAAGTAAGATAATTTTAGTGTTCCAAATAAAAAATGCTGACATCAGAAATTATGCATTGTATTATTTCAGAAAGAATAAATTTTTAAAGCTAGTGATTTATTATTAAAACTTATTTGTTATTAAAAACTTATTATATTAAACTTACTTACTTGATTTATTATCAAAAATCATTAAAAAATTTCGTATTCATAAAGGGTATTTTAATGTAAACAAGTAATAATCTGTGTAAGATGTTGCAAATTTAATCTTCGATTTTCTTTTTCTTTTTTATAATATTAAATAACATCTTATGGAAATTACAATCTTTTTTTGAATTTATCCGATTTATGGGAGAGAATTTTTTTTATTAATTTTATTTTCTAGTTCCTGAAAGGTTTTAATATAAATGTATTTCATTTGTATGTAAAATATAACCACAGAATATTAAAATTATAAATTCAAACAGCTTTTAAAATAAAATTATTTAAGAGAAATGTTTTTTTTTTATTTTGTTTTTCGTATCATAAAAACGAAATAATGTATAGAAAAAATTTGTATTTATAGTTTTTTTTACGTATACACATAATAATTAACCAAAAATGTTCAAGACCAAAATTTATTCTTTTTATAAACTAAAGAAGAAAAAAAAAAAGCCTCATTTCAAAGAACCTAAAAGATAGAAATGAAAAAATATATTTATAAATAAAATATTATGAAAAACATATGTCTGAAAATGATACCTAATATTCCTAATTGTTAATATCTATTTATATTATATTTTAAATTATATCAAATTTGTTTTCTCCCTTTTTGTAGTTATTCGCTATGTTTTACTTATGCTGTTTTTATGGGGAGGTAGAGGTATAGCGCCTGAGGGTCTCCAGTTTTTGTGGGGTGTGAAAGAAGAAAAATATAAAACAAAAATAAGTTGTTTAGATAGAAAGTAGTTGCTATGGGGACAAGAGCTCTAGATCAGGGGTGGCCAAGAAGTCGATTGCGGTCGACTGGTAGACCGCGAAGACATTTTAGGTAGTCCACGCGACCATCCCGATAATGACTTCGGATATTAACAATTTATTTTATGACTTATGACATAGAATCAATGAATTATTTAAAATAAAAATTTACTTAAGTCTACGCTTTAAAACTAAAAACAAACTGTGCCAAGATTTACGATTTAAAGATCTATGATTTAAGATTTATGATTTAAAACCTAAAACGGACATGATGAGCGTGGTTAAAACATCAAAAAAACTATAGAAAGGTATGCATCTCAATTAAGAAAATATGAATTGAGTAATTTCAAAAACATGGAGGAAGAGTGCATCCATAATCCAAATCGAGACTTCGAAGATTTCGCTTAATACTTACTTGTTTTGTTTGAAGAATTTGAAAGAATATTCCTTGACTTAATTATGTTGAAAGAAATACTCAATTTTATGAAATTTCCCCCCATTTAAGGAAAATTTCATCATTGATGAAGTATCTGAAAAAATAGACATTTAATAGATATTACATCAGTAACGGTCGAGGAAGAATTTATTAAATTAAGATGCGATATATTTCTTAAATCCAGAGCATAATTAGCATTACTGATTTTTGGAAATTAATGTCTGAGGAAACATTTCGAAATATTTACAAATTGATTTTGTATTTGAAACCATACTTTGGATCGACTTATCTATGCGAATCTGCTTTTTCAACCATGAACAAAAAACAAACACTGGTCGCATTTAACAGATAAACATTTAATTTCGTGTTTATGCATTGCAATAAGCTCGTACCAGCCACAATATGATAAACTTGTCGCAGATATACAGTGCCAAATTTCAACTAAACGAAGTGAATAGAATGGTCAGTTTTTGATACATGAATACTTTGATCATTTTCGTCAGTAAATTTTTATTTTGTAAATATTAATATTTTAAGTTTTTTTTTAGAAAAATTATATAATTTACCATATTTTCATGTTACCAAAAATATATATGTACGTTAATTTGGCTCTGCCATTGGTAGACCGCCTTCAATTTTTTAAATGTGGAATAGACCTCGGATCCCAAAAGTTTGGCCACCCCTGCTCTAGAGTCTAGAAAAAGACTCTAACTCTCTATATATGTAAAATTTTTTGTTATGTTTTGTAAATAAATTTATCATTTGATTGTTAGTGAGAGCTGGCTTGTCTTATTTTTATAGAAAGTTTTAAGCATATTGTGAGATGAATATATAAAGTTGAACCTAAAAAAATATTAACATGGGGGAAGAAGCTAATTTTTTCGAATTGGAATAATATTCGTACAACCACCTTAAAATTTATGTACAAAAATTATGTCTAATTTTTTTAATGAAAGATGTATTATAATTCTTTACTTGACAATTAGTTTATAACTTTAAGCCAACAAAATAATTTGAAAAATATGTAGAAAATCTCATCTTAGATTTTTTTGCACTAAAACAAATGAATTTGTATATATAACAAATGAATAATGTAGTCTTAAAATTCTACAAATTATTCAAGTATGTGTACTAAAAACTTTAATTTAAACAAAACGCAATTAAACTTAATCTTAAAATTAATATATTCATGTATTATTAGCTTTAAGTTTATAATTATCTGATTCAAACAACATGAAAATGCTACAGAAAGTTAACTGCATTTTGATTGTTTGGTTCTCACCGAATCAATAGGTGAGAAAAATTATGAAGAACATTTAGTATCGAGGAATGCAATATCGGAAACGTCTTAGTCATTCCACGGGTATTTCAACCCATGGATAGAAGATGAAAGATTTCTTTTTAATATTGCTATATATACATATGAAGGCCCAAAAAGAGATGGAAAGACTGTGGAAGAGGACTTTGCCATCCTAAAAGTAAAGAATTGAAGATCAATTGCTGGGAGAAAGGCAGATTGGGAAAAGCTTCTGAGGAAGGCCCACAAAGGGCTGTCATGCTAATGCTGATGATATATACATATACACCTCAAACAGAGATAACTTTTATTCAAAAACTGAATGCAGCAATTATTAACAATTAGGTTCGCCGTGGGCAATGGTAGATTGGAGCTTCTCGACATAAAAAGTGCCAGAATCGATTTCAGTCAATAACTTACGGCAATTTCGTATTTTTTTGGCGATCCTCTGTGTGAAGTCGCATATTAATTCTTTCATTCTGAGGATCAAAACAAATTATCGACAAACCGTTGTTATTTGGTGTGTCTCTAGGGATTATAAAACCCAGTTGGCAATAAAACGATTTGCAAAAAGTTCTTCCATTCAAAAGTTCATGGGATTAAATCCCACCAGGGATATAGATGTTTGTAGTGATTGGAAATCCACTGTAAACTGTTGGTCCCGTCTAAAAAGCACTCGTGTGCATTAAATTACAGTTAAAATAAAATCAAGCAAACGCGGGATAATAGTTCAACAGTTTATGTTTTCAGCTGTAACTTCGAGCTTGAGTTTTTTCAATGAGTGGGAATTCTTTCTTTATCGTAGTTTACGGTCAAGTTAGTTTTTTTTTTACAAAAAAATGGCAATTAAGTGCCAAAAATCTGCAACAGATACTCAGCGAATATCCCATGTCTAAAACTAATTTACGGATTTATTTTGAAAACATATCGTAACATCCTGTTGTAGAGAAGCACAATGACGAAAGTGTATTGAAAACATTTGACAATGAATGAAACTATACAGAAATAAACTAGATAATAGGAATAAGGACAGGAAAATAACGATACACATTTCAACTACATTCATCACCATTAATAGGCATCACCGAAGCACCCGTTTGCTTCTTACATGATCTTAGATGAGTCATGGGGATAGAAAGAATAGCAATGTCATGAATTTGTTATTCTTAGACAAATAAAATGCTTCTTTTTGAAACACTTACAGGAGTACCATTTGTGAACCATTTTAAATTGTAGGCAAGGACTGGCAAATAAAATTTGTACCTTCCAAAGAAGTCTCATGCACTTTTTTGGTTCTAGTTCTCGAAGAATGAATGCTCCATTTATTCCAAAAGCATTTTGGTTCTGAAAGAATTCGCTGAAGCCATATTGGAAAGAACTTTATTGTTCATTAACAGCAATTGATAATCAAACCCGAAAATTTGATGTTCTGAAATAAGATTCCGTAAGGATTCAGGATTTTGCCAATATAACTTCTACATGCTTTTCGAAAATATGAAAAAATATGCATTAACATGCAATAAATTATCGCCGATGAAAAAGCTTCATTATCCTCCACTTGCATGGAGATTATATAATGAATCGAATATTCCAACAAATGCCAGCTGTTTCAAGGTATCTTAAGAAACAAACATGAACAGACTTAAAGTACTTTGATTAATTCGTCTCTCTGTTGCCGCGTTTGTCACATTAGACCAAATTCAACCAGCATTTCAAATTTATGAACTTCCAAGATTTAATCCAATAGACTTAATTAGTAATGTCTTAGTGATACAATTCACATAGCATGCAATCGGCTATGTTCTTCCATGCATAAAGAATGTGGCAGAAACAAACTCAAACACATCGGAATTATGATGGGTTCTGTTCAGAGAAACCGTAATAGAACAAGAAGTGTCTGAGATGTGTATCTGAAAGCAATACATACCTTGATGGGATAATATGATGATATCGCAGAACGTTGGCAACATACGTACGAATTACGAATGAGTGAAACCATCATGATACTGCATTTCAGGGCTACTAAAATGCAATAAAATCATGTGAAAGCTACATTATGAGTTTGCTCTGATGAAAAACGCAAATCATTAGCTTAATAGCGCATGCGCATGGCATAGAGACCTGCATGGTTAAGACGACTTCGCACTGTTCTAGTGGATATTCTTCTCCCTGATGCTACAGAGTGATTTGCAACAAAATGCTGGCGTAAAAAGAGCTATAAAATGGTATTAATTCTGTAGTCGGTTATGGAAAATATATTTTAATGGATTGGAAGTCGATAATGGATTATAAAAAAAGAAGTAATTGTGATCAGCCGGGAATGACTTCTAGACATAGAAGCTTCGGTTTGATTTTGATTCCAGAGGTGGTGGACCACACTGCGAGACACATTAAAGTGCCTGCCTGTAACATTCCCATTTCCATTCATTCGTCCACCCACCCCCTTATTGAATCGGGCAAACGGCTTCTCTCAGATATTACTGGACCCTAGTGACTATTGTCAATGAATCTTCTAATAAAAGTTGGAAATCAACAAAATTATACTCGCGTAATTACGATAGCTTGATTTTTGCAAATTTTTCTCTTACTTGGTTATACCTTTGCTTTTTCTATCAAAAAAATGGTATAGTTAGCGTTTTTGTATAAATTTATAATATTTCGTTTTTATCATTTATATAAACTATGGGTTTTATTGTTAGTGTCATTCTTTTATGGCCAGCTTCAAAAAACATGTTATTCCTTAACGTTTAGAGGCCAGTGTATTTTATATTACTTAATTATTTTGTTAGCCGCCCACCCTGTCTAGTGGCCAGCATGTCTGACTGCAGATAGAGAGATCCTGGGTTCGAATCCCGGTTTGGGTATGGATGTACTTTATCTTCCTCTGTCTCCTGTGTTTGTCCTTTCCTGGTATGAATGGAGTGTGAATAGTTGCCTACCCTATAAACGGGTTCCCATGGCATGTGTGTTTAGTTATAAAAAATAAAAAAATCATCTCCAGTTAGCCTCTTCAATGTGAGCTACAAGCATAGAGCTCCAAAAATGTCAGTAATAACTTAACCTAACCTTTCGTTAGCTAATTAGTTCAGATAATTTTTTTTGCCCCAAGTAAATATCAAGTACAAATTTTCATGATACCGCGAGTGATTAATACAAGTTTTTCATCACACTATTTAAATTTTTGTAGGTCATTATTCATATAATTATTTGCTACAAAGTTCACGTCATGTTCAGCTTTTTACGATACAGTTAAATACAAATATTTTATCCTTTAATTCGTTGTCGATCATTGATTCAGATAAGCAAATCATTCTAACTGGTTCATATTATCAGTCATCGCAAATACAAATTTTTTTCAATATCTCAAGATATAAATGAGTGCAAATATTTTATTTAATTTATAATAAGTTGCTTAATTTTATCTATGACAAATCAGCTTAAAAGAGGAAGAGCAAACATACTTTTCAATCTTTATCAAAGTTTCAGAAGAATTCGTTTAACATTTTCTTTCCATATGCAGCACAAATATAATCTGTATGCTATCGATGATGTAATGTTGCTGCACCATAAAAAGAAAGAATTTTGTTTTCTGAAGAATTTTGTAGAACTACTTCGAATTACAACTATCTCTGCATCTTTCTTTTTTGTAAATGTATAATTCTCTATCATTGTATAATATTAACAAGTTTAATTATAAATATTTTCATAATTTATTTGAGCTCGAATTAATGCGAAAATTAATACTGAATCACTATTAAAATTAGAATTATTTGATATTTTGACTCACTGTATGGTTATAATCACTCATAATGGTGCATGCGGCACCAAGAAGAATACATTCAGAAAAGAACCGATGTTAAGAAGAATTATTGTGCCAAATTCATTTATTGAACCGAACGATAAAAAGAATTATTGTGAAATTTTGAATTAGAAGATGTTCCGAATTATATTAATTAGTTTTATTTGAAAACTTTGAATTTGAATCCTAATTGATGTTTCAGTAGAAATATATTTATTTAACTGTATGATGATATTTCGAGCACTTATATGAATTTTATTAGAATTGTTTACATGAATAAGTATCAATAATATTATTTACTAGAATAAGAAAATATATGATTCATATATCTTTTTTGATTAATATTTAATTAGATTTTGAAGCATCGTAAGCATAAGTATTTGATTGTTTTGATTATTAGAATAAAAATGGATGAGCTCTCAAAACTAAAGACGAAACGAGGTGTTATTAAGGCAACTAGATTTCTTAATAAATTAGAAGGTGAATTCGAAACATTATTATTTGCGAAAGGAACTAATTTGCTTTAGCAATATTTCGATTATTTAACAGAAATGTCAAAAAAAAAAAAAAAAAAAAAAAAAAAAAAAAATTAAAGATTTATATAGAAAAATTCAAGAGCTCATTGTAGATGAAAAATAATTTGATGAAATATTATCTGCAGCTAAATATAATCAGAAAATAATTGTGTGGAATCCGAAACTTTAAGCTCGACAGAAAATTATTAGTTGTAAAGCTAAATCATTTTCTGATCAGAATAAATTAACTGAAGAAAGAGAAAATTTATTACCAGAAAATAATCACTTTGAGATATCACTCGTTTCTCAAACTAGTAACTTTCGAACTGTAAAATTACCTAAATTCGAAATAGAAAAATATTATAGAGATCCATATTCGAGGATAGAACTTTGGAATTAATTCGAGAATTCCATTGATAAAAATGAAAGTCGAACTAAAATAGATACATTTTCATATTTAAAGACTTTATTGGTGAGACTTCATTAATGCGACTGCCGCTAATGTGGTTAATGGGTTTTCTTCATAGCAGAATAATATGACAAAGCAGAACAATTGTTGAAACAAATATTTGGCAGAAAAGAATTAGTAATAAATGCGTAAATGTCTAAGTTTTTAAGCCTTTATCATCTTATTTCATTGTAAACAAGATCCAAATGATATAAAAGAATTGAGAAAATTGTACGACACTTGAAGTAAATATTCGAAATTTAGAGTCTTCAAAAGTTACTTCTAGCATATATGGCTATTTATTATATCCTATCTTAATTAAATTGATACCAGACTATATTTCTTTAGAATTTAATCGCGAAAATGCTTAGATCAATCGGAAGAAAGTGAATTCGATGTCATGTCATTATTGAAATTTCTTAAAAAAGAAATCGAATGTAGAGAATCAGCAATTTTATTTCAGAATTTGAAAATGAGAAAAGAAAGCCCATCTCTCTCAGTATAATTCTGTTAAAACCAGTCACTACACTTCACACGAAGCACCGCGGAGACTTCAAGGTCGTTACTCCCACAATTTATCTCACCCCCAACAGAATTCCAGAGCTCATGAGTACTCGGCACCAGTTGTTGAAAACACTTGTATTTTTTGTAATGGAAGTCACCCGTCAGAGAAATGCGACTTTTTCTCTAAGTCAGGGGTGGCCAAACTTTTAGGATCGAAGGCAGTCTACCAATGGCAGAGCTAAATTAAAGTACATATTTATTTTCGGTAACAAGAAAATGTGGTAAATTATGTAATTTTTCTAAAAAAAACTTAATACTTACAAAATAAAAATTTACTGACGAAAATAATCAAAGTATTCATATATCAAAAGCTGACCATCCTATTCACTTCGTTTAGTTGAAATATGGCACTGCATATCTGCGACAAGTTTATCATATTGTGGCTGAAACGAACTTATTGCAATGCATAAACACGAAATTAAATGTTCGTCTGTTAAATGAGACCAATGTCTGTTTTTTCTTTTTCTTTTCTTTTTTTTTTTTTTTGCTCATGGTTGAAAAAGCAGATTCGCAAAGATACCTCGATCCAAAGTATGATTTCAAATGTAAAATCAATTTGTAAATATTTGGAAATGTTTCCTCAGAAATTAATTTCCAAAAAGCAGCATCGCTAAATATGCTCTGGATTTAAGAAATACATCGCATCTTAATTTTATAATTTCTTCCTCGACCGTGACTGATGTGATATCTATTAAATGTCCTATTTTTTCAGATACTCCATCAATGTTGAAATTTTCACTAAATGGAGATATCATAAAATTGAGTATTTCTTCCAACCTAATTATGTTAGCGAATCTTCTTTCAAATTCTTCAAACAAAACAAGTATTAAGCGAAATCTTCGAAGTCTCGTTTTGGATTATGGATGCACTCTTCCTTCATGTTTTTGAAGTTCCTCAATTCATGTTTTCTTAATTGAGATGCATACCTTTATATGGTTTTTTGAATGTTTTAATCAATTTTATCATGTCCATTTTAGGTTTTAAATCGTAAACCTTAAATCATAAATCTTTGCACAGTTTGTTTTGGGTTTTAAAGCGTAGACTGTAGTAAATTTTTATTTTAAATAATTCATTGATTCTATGTCATAAATCATAAATTAAATTGTCAATATCCGAGGTAATTATCGGGATGGTCGCGTGGACTACCTAAAATGTCTTCGCGGTCGACGTTTTGGCCACCCCTGCTCTAAGTGTTGAGGAAAAGAAGGAAATATTGAAAAAGCAGGCTCGTTGTTTGAAACATGGAATTAAAGATTGTAAGGAAATTATTCTTTGCGAAATTCGTAATCATAAACACAATAGATTATTACCAATTAAATAAGCCATATAATAATGGAGAGAATAAAATTGTTTTATCAATATGTAATCGGAGTACTATATAAATAATTCCTTTATAAAAAGGTATCACGGTATTTTATTACAAATGTGTTCTTAAAGAGCAAAATCACCTATTATTAATGAACTCTTTAATACATCTATAATTAGAATTTTGTTAGACAATGGGTCTATGAGGTCTTTTGTATTGCGGGAAGCATCTCAAAAATTAAAGCTTCTTGTTGCTAAAACAGAAACTTTCTGCATAGGCTTTTGGAGAAAAGATGCATCTGAAAAAATGAGTAATGTTGTTAAAATTCAAATAGTAAATTAAAAATAATCTTCGTTAAATATTGATTAAGAAGTGTTAGAAACCAATCAAATTTCTCCTACTAGAATATTATCAACCACAATTGTTCTCAAACGAATAAATCGCTGAAAGGATTACAACTTTCTGAGTGTTATGACTGCAACGAAAAAAAATGAGATATTAATTGGTGCGAATTATTATTTTAATGTTGTCTCCGGTAGAATTAAGAGATTAAATAAAAACCGGTTAGACTATACTTTAAGGTGCCCCTTTGATTCTCGCCAAGTTGTGATCGAGATTGATCACCAAGCTGCTCAAAACCGAATCGTGCTCTGATTGGTTTAGATCCAATTGAGGCTCTTATTGATTTATCGTTTTTATAATTTTGAAAACCCAATGGACGTTGCGTTACTTTTGAATGTTCAACCATATCTGTTAGCACTGTAATCAGCTCATACAAAATGGCACCAAAAAATATCGCCAAGTTCGCCAAAGGGCACACTAAAGTATAGTTTTACCAAAAACTTGTTGCTTCTGATACTATTTTGATTGGTATAAACATGGTAAAATCGGTACAAATGATCATTTGCTGAGCATGAAAATAATTGTTGAATATAAATCTATTTCCGACCAGTTAGAAGTGTATTGGGAATAATAAAATATCGGAATTGATCCAAAATTAGATTCGAAAGATGTTATGGATAAGGAGATTGTGCAGGAGTTTGTTGTAGGTATATCTTCCCAAAATCAGCTTTATAAAGTGAAATTACATTGGAAACCTCAATTAAAAATCTGTTGAATAATAATGAAGAAGTTGCCCGTAGAAGAGAGACTAAAGACTTTCACAAATGATCGAAATTTTCTTTACCAAATTGTGAGAATCGAAAGCACTTAGACACAACATCCGGCCACACCTTCCTCCCCTCCTCTTGGAGACCAAAAAAGGATGGCAGAATGATTTCACGGAAGGATATTAAACAGAGTGTACATGTCTATGTAACTTGGAACTTCTGTTTTTGGGGTCCTAGCCATTAGGATCGTTATGATTTGGAGACGTCAGTCTCAGAATAATCTAATAATTATTTAGGCTTCTTAAGCCATTTTATGTAAGGGATTTATTATTGGAGACGTCAGTCTCAACATTTACGAATAGTTGATTGTTTGGGCTACTTTAGCCAGCTTTATTAGTTAATTATGTGTGTAAGAGACGCCAGTCTCAAAAATATATCTATCGGCTTCTCAAGCCATGTGATTGATTTCAAATGCTTGTTTTGTGTTGTGATGCTCTAAAATAATAAATTTTAGAGCATCACAACACAAAACAATTAAAATTAAAAAAAAAAAATTAGCATCTGTAATTTTAAAATTAGCATCTGTAATTTTCTTCGTAATTATTTCACCCGAACCTATGCACACTGATCTATCATTATCAGATTACCAAATCAAAATAGAACGTTTGGGAACTTTACTATTGACGATATCAATTCAGATTTGTATTTAAAATCGTGGAAAAGCACTTCTGCTTTAATGAAAGCTTCTTTTATCAATTCTTCATTTTTTTCGGTTTATCAAAACTTCTGTAATTTTAAACAATGCCAATGTTACTGCTTTAACTTTGGTGCCTGGTTCCGTAAATACCGATTGCTGTAAATGTAAATTCGACTTCAATTCATGCACTTTAACTTTTCGAAGTTCACTGCCGATTGGAAAGTCTGTAGTGTATTTTAAGTGCATGGTTTTAAAATGTCTTTCGACATTTGCTTTTTTTGATAATGCCACACTTGAGTAACATATGAGACAAACACATTTCTCCTTCATCATAACAAAAAAGAATTCATCTTCCCACTCATTGTGATAATGGTATGTTTTACTTCTCTTAGCAATGGTGCCTGGCTGAGTCATTTTGGAGGGGTTGCTAAAAAACGAATTCAACAGTTTCGTATCAACAGTTTTGAACAACAGTTCGAACATTCAACAGTTTTGAAACAAATTCGTATCAGTGCGGTAGGAAGTGAGCGACCTGCCACGTAAGAAGATTAACTTAGAAGTGAAACTAAACGGCCAGAAGTGATGGGTAGTGACGGCTATTGGAGATGATCTAAGCATCCCACTTTGTCAAATTGTTTCGATTTAATTCCACTGTAAAGCGAAAAATTCAGTGCCTTACTTTGCACACTTTGGTTTAGGTTTTAAAGTAAAAACTGTAGTAAATTTTTATTTTAAATAATTCATCAATTCTATGACATAAGTCATAAATTAAATTGTTAATATCCGAGATCACTATCGGCAAGGTCTCGCGGACTACCTAAAATGTCTTCGCGGTCGACGTCTTGGCCATCCCTGCTATAGGCTAACCAAAACGAGAATAATTATTTTTATTTGCCTCACAGAGCAGTTATTTATGATAATAAAGTTACAAATAGGTAATGAATAGTATTTGACACCTCGTCTCATGTCAAAGGAAAAGTTTCTCTAAATGATTGTTTACATACTGGACTTAATCTGATTCCTGATATTTTTCTTTCTTTGATTGGATGAAGAGCTAACTTTATAGGTATCGCTACTGATATAAAACAATCCTCCCTGAAGATTGAAATCCAAGAAGACAGATTTTACTAGGTTTTCCTGGGAGGACAATCTGGAAGGTAAGGATCCCCAGGTCTTTGTTATGAAAAAAGTTCTCTTTGGAATGAAATCAATCCATTTTTACTCGCTGCCACAATCAAGAAGAGGATTGTAGATTTGAAGAGGAATGTAGATATCTTTCCTCTCACTTGCCAGCTGATTATTAGTTCTCTTTATGTGGTTGATTTCATTTTTGGTGAAGAAAATATAGAAAAGGCTCTAAAATCTTGCTAAGAAAGTTATAATATCCTTAACGAAGTTAGTTAAACAAGTGAAAAACTAATTCGATCAAATTTCAAGATTAACTAATATAATTTGGCTTTTGAATTAGACAACTTAGAATGCTCAAATGATCAGACTTTAACACTCTCAAAAGTTTTAAAAGTAGCATAGGATCATATGAATAATTATTTGATCCTATGCATCCTATGCATGTTGACACTCAAATTGTTGAAAAGTTTCTTTCCAAAAAAAGTTAACTCACTAAGCGGTTTCTCTTACAAATAAATAGCATGTCGAATATTCGATTCAGTGGGTTTCATTGGACCATATACTATTCATATAAAGTGCTTAATTCAAGAATTTCGGTTTTTAGGATTAGAATGGGATGACAATATACCCAAAGAGACAGCTATGAATTTTAATGATTGGTGTAATGATATCAAAGAGTTGAGTAATTTACTCTATTATTTGCCCCTAGCTCTGCAAAAGATGTTCATAGCGTAGAATTACATTATTTTTCTGACATTTCGACAAAGGCTTATGGCACTGTAACTTATTTAAGAATTAAATTAAATAAGAACTGTAACCAGTTTTGTTGTGTCTAAGAGTAGACTGGCTGGCTGGTTGGGTTTTATGGCGCAAGGTCCAAATAGGACAAGCTGCGTCCGTCTAAGAGTAGAGTCGCACCATCGAAAAATATTTTATTTCCTAGACTTGAACTCATGGGTGCACTGTTATCAGCCAGGTTGACCGTGATAATATTATTCATAGATTAGAGTTCCTTATTACTCGACTCTTCGTAATAAAAGGTATTCCAAATAAATTTAAAGTTTTGTAAAAAAAAAAAATAGAGTTCAGAGAATTCACAAATACACAAACCAAAATGAATGGTCACCCTGTCCCGGTAAAGATAATCCAATAGTCCTCATTTCTAGAGGACTTTCAGTGACTGAGTTGAAATATTGTGACTTTTGGTAGTCGTCAGGACGGTTGGAACAAGAAGCTTCATTTTGGCTAAAAGTTTTCGAACAATCAAAAGAAATAGATTCAAACAAAAAAGAACTTAAAATTCTCAAAGCTCCTGTTTTAATTACAAAAGTTACAAATGAAGATAAGATGATTGATACTTTAATAAACAAATATTCCTCTTTGTCTAAATTAATTAGAATAACTGCTCATTGTTCAAGATTTTATGAAAATTGCAAACGAAAATCAAGCGATCGAAACATTAACAATTTGAATACGTTTGAAATACAAAAATACCACTAATATATTAATTAAAAGCGTACACTTATCTGAATTTCATTCCGAGATAAAATGCTTAAAAAATAAACAACATAGTTCTAAAAACAGCTACATTTTGCCTCTAAGTATTTTTCTTGATGAAGATGAACTTTTGAGAGTGGGAGGAAAATTTAAATTTTCTGACCAAACAGAAACTCAAAAACATCAACTTCTCTTACTTAAATCACATCATTTGACACAATTAATTATGGAACACTTGCATAAAAAATTCTTGCACTCAGGAACTCAAGTAGCTCTTTCTTGAATTAGGCAATTGTATTAGACACTCTCTGGTCAGGATAGAGTACGAAAATTCATAAATAAATGTATGTCATGTTTCAGAACTAAAACACAAACTATTAATCAAATAATGGGTGATTTACTTAAAGATAGAATTGTGCCATCCAAACCATTTTAAAAGGTTCGTTCAGATTTCGCGCGTCTTGTATTGGCTAGACTCAATCTCAAGGAATCGAAAGTAATTTTGAAATCATGCACCACAATAATCTTCTCTTTCTAGTTCTTTCGTAATCAACAAATTTATCTAACTGGTTAAATTTATGTAATAATTTCATTGTATTATTTTTATATTTTCAAATATATAGCAGAGTTGGATATAGTTTCCTAGCTGAATTTTAAAAAGAATTACAAATATTATGTTCTCCAAAAAATGAATTTTTTAATTTTTACTTTATAAATCTTATTTAATACTCCCTTCTAAAACTATTACAATTTAACTATTTCAAAATTCAATGCTTTTTAAGCAAGGAAAAACTACATGAAATTTGTAATAGATATAGCAGATACCAAAAGTAAGTTAATTTCAGAGAAAATATATCATTAAACATTTTTTGAGAGCAGAAACACATTTTTACCTATTTACTTATATTGACTTAGCAGAAGCATATTACATCTATGAAGCAGTTTATTCGTGTTGGACTTAGCCCTATAAAACCCAACCAATCTTATTGCAGGTAAGCCATTTGTAAAATATGTATATATTTTTTTTCCAAGTATAAATAAAATAAACAATGATTAAATTTTCTCTGTATGTATCCTTTTTGTTCTTGATTTATTTTTTTTATATTTTGTTTAAGTTTTCCATACATGACTTAAATTTTTTGATTGCTTTTAAATTAAACAAAAAATTTCTTTGAATATGATCAAAAATCACAAGTTTTAGAAATCCATATTGATGAAAGCCATTTGTATTTCATTTTAGTTCTTAAAAACTGTTATTTTTTTTAGTTTAAAAGATGCAATTCTGATTCTAAAATCTCTAAATTAAAAAGGTCTAATATTAAACTGTTCTTCCATTAAAAATTGAGGGATTCTTACATAATTTAGTCACAGGAATTATTACATGCTAATGGTAAATAAGATTTCACTCTTTGCTTTTCCTTATCATTATTCATTACAAATCAGACACTAATTTAAACAGCTCATAATTAGGAATGATATAAATATATGGAAGTCTCAACTTTTGTTAAATGAATTATGATTAGCTGATCCATTATTATTATTATGAATTATTTGAATCCAAAAATAAAGATTTATTTGCAAAGTTACCAAAAAACCTTTCAGAGCACGAGACACTAATCTATTAAGTTCTTTACAAATTTTGGGAAAAAGTTAATTTGAAAAATGTTAACTTTTCTAGTTTCTTGAATAAAAGATTTTACCATTGATAATGAGTGAATAAAATGAATAAAAATAATCTGGTTCTCAACAAATATTTTTTGCTTTGTTGTTTAACAATAAATTTCTACACATGAAAGCTAATTAGACAAGGACATACAGTTTAAAGTGAATTCTGAACTACTACAAACATTCCAAACCAAGTGAGATTTGAAACTATAATGAATTACTGAATCAAAGGCTAAATAGAGGAAAATGTATTATTTCTATACAAATTAAATTTACAATTTTTTTTTAGAAAATTTAAGTCATATTTTTAGTATTATAATTTGTTCTGTATTACTGAAAACTTTTTAATATATTAAAATAGAAAGATGTTCTTAAATTCAAGATTTAGATGATGATAGTAATATAAATCATACTTTGACAATGCATTTTCCAATAGTGTTTAAAATATACCATTTAAACATTTTCATAATTGAAATAAAAAAAAAAAACTTTAACATTACATGAAAATTAATTACTTTCTACATAAAACATTTTTTGATACAGATTAAACTATTTAAATGTTTAGCAGACAAATTTATTTTCACAAAAAAATGTATATATTAGAAACTAATTTATTAATCTAAATCCCAAAACCAAAATCTCTATTTTAGAAATTTTTGAATGAAATACTTTAAAAATTAAACAGTACAATGCTATAGCAGCCTGTTAATGAGTATAATGTTCAGAAAATGTTCTACAGGACAAAAAAAAAAAAAAAAAAAAAAAAAAAAAAAAACAAAACATAATGCATCAATAAATTTAACTACTTTTCCAAAAATTAACATAAATTTTTGTTTATAAAATTATTTTTATTCATTAAAATCTCTTAATTTTCCATTTATATATCAAAATACATTCCCATAACCAATTCACTCAACATTATGAAATTTAGTAATGAATAACAGAATTAAAATATTGATAAACCTATAAATACAAGTGCTACACCCTGTTACATACACAGACTAAGACTGCCTCTGCACATGACCCTATCCTGCAAAAAAACAACTTTCCATTCTTTCACTTCCAGCAGATTTAAGGTCTTTTTCTACTACCTTGTAGTCTCCCTTTTGCACTATTCTTGAAAAAGTTTTTTGCTAGGGAAGAATCATTATTTTTATAAATATGGCATAGCCATCTAATATAGGAAGCTTTTAATACTTTTATGATGCAGGAATTATATTTTTTTTTATGGATTTCATAGTTATATACTTCCATATTTATTTTTTAAAGTGGCCATAAAAATTTTCAATATTTTTCTTTCAAAAATCAAAAGATCCTCTTCTTCCTTGCTAAGTACTCAGATCTTATTAAAGATATTTTTTATACTAATTATTTTAGATTTGACTTGACTTCTAACTTCATATAAACAACTGTTCGCTATAGATAACTTGTTTTAATATTGTTGTTGCTTGAGATTAAGAAATTTAAATTAGGCAGAATAGTGTCAAATGTATAATTGGTTGTCTTCAGAGGGAATAAATCCCATTGGTCTATTTGTTGCTATTCTAAATTTAATTTTATCTTTAACATTATCTTTCCAGCTACCCTTTTAAGCAAGACAAATGCCTGTTTTTCATCAAAAGCTAACAATTGAATTGTCCTTTATAATATTATTCCAGTTGTGCTTAGCTTGTAATTTGGTACAGCTTTTTCCAGAGCCCAATTAAACAACAAACATGACAGTGAATCTCCTTGTAACAGACACTTCAGTATAGAAAGACTTAAAAAAAAAAAAAAAAAAATCAATTTGCATTATATGTTTATAAATTACATCCTTGTCAGAATCATTTTGATGTTAAATTCAAACATAGCTTCAAGGAGTCTTTCCCCATTGATGCTATTGTAGGCTGCTTTAAAATCAAAGAACAGGTAACCTATATAAGTTACTCTTTAATATTTGTAAGGGTGGGAAAATTTGAAGTTAATAACAAAAACTTAATATTAAATATATAACAATTTTTCAATATAATATTTAATTTGATAAAAAAGAGAAACTGCATTAAATTTGCTTATTTATATTAATATTTTACAAAATTAAACATCTGAATAATCCATGCATATATTTATGAATATACATGAAAAAAGTTGCAGCTTGTTTCAATATCCTAAAGGTGATTTTCTGCAAATACAAGATTCTTTTATTCCTAAAATTTAATATTAATTTTCATAAATTTTCAATACATGAACAAAAATTTTTCAACTATCTTTTGATAAAGATAAATCTAATAATGTAAAATGAAATAAAATAATAAAGTTTAGTTTGAAAATAAAGCTTATTCAAATATTCTGAATACAAGCTCTTTTGAACCATTTATGTATTATATAATCTCAACTATTGATACTTTTGCACATAAATTTAACATTATTTTCTGTAGTTGTGAAAATTTGAAATAACTGCACTATCAATGAACATTTTTTTTTTTACTTTCATATATTAAAGAGAATTTTAATGAAGTAATCCTTTTTTAGAAAAAGGTTTGCAAATTAATTTGTATAATCACAACAGCAATAACTAAGAAATTATATTATTTTTACAAAAAATAGTGCAGAATATAGCATGATTTTAAAATTTGTTGGTTTAAAAATTTTCAAGTAATTTGTATAAAAATTATATATTAGAGATAAATATTTTAAGGTAATAAAACATTGTAACATATAAATTCAAATATGAAGAATATCTAGTATTTTAAAATAAATAAAGCATTCAGTCAAACACAATTACAAACTAACTTCTTTTATTTTTCATAGCATAGTATTCATGTCAATGACTGTACATGAACTGGAATATAATTCAAAACATGAAATATGCCCAATTCCAAAATATCATAGTAATAAAGAGAAATTCAAACAAGTTTTAAAAAATTCAAAAACATTGTACACAATTAAATATAGCATAAAAAATGTTTAAAAATTAATTTTTTTTAAAGATGGCAAAAAAGTACAACCAAATATCTTTCATGATGATGTTTGACTTTATACTCATGAATATGCTTTTATCAAAATGAAACTATAAAAACTAATTTTTCAAATGTGAAAAAAAAACTTTAATGAATAATGGATTTTTAACAATAAATAATTGCACACTGATCATTTAATAAAAGCACTCCATGACCAATGCAGTGTGAATCATTAACCAGATCATAAAACAATATAGATGCAAATGTACTGAATTACAATGTTAATACTATAGATACATTTTTATACAGTATTAGGTTACGTAACAAAGAATAACTATAGAATGAAATTATGCAACATAGCAATAGGAATCTTTTTCAACTCGTTTCAAATATTCTTTCTCAATTAAAATATCAATACATTTTTTTATGACAGGTATTTTAGGATTGAATCTTCCGGACAATTGATTTAGGACCTCGGATAGCAGAATATGATGCTTGACGACTTTTCGAATCTTTGCAATTCTCACAATTGCGGCCTGGATTAAAAGCTTTCGGTCTTCTTCTACATGGCGATGAACAGTCTCCTGCTCTGATTTGGTCTCGGATTTAATTGGAACATTGATGTTTACTTTCAATTTTTTGTTCTTATAAGACAGGGATAAAGAAACAGAGGAGCTTCTATTCACCATATTACCTTCTTCAATTTTTAACAATTTTAACTTCACAAGAGCTTGCAATACTTGGATCAGTATATCAGAGCGTATTCCTGTACTTTCTTCCAGTTGAACAACAGAGAGTGTGTCTGCAGAATTATACTGGAGTAGTACTGCCATTTGAAATGTAGATGTCTGAAAAGTATAAGGCTTGTCAAAGCATTTAGAAACCAGCTCCCCACGGGACATTCCATGCAGCCAAGTTAGTTTCCGCCCATTGTATCGAGTACAATAAAAGCTAGTGAATTGTTGAACACTTTGCTCCAACTCCTGAGGAAGTGAAAATGTGAGGGTTTGATGAAAAGGCCATGAGGACGAGCTTATAACATTTATACCAAAATCAACATCAAGAGGTGGACCAGAATTTTTGAAATTCTCATTCAAATCCCTGCTGACACATACATCCTGGAACATTCTCTGCAATTTTGCAGTATATTCAAAACCACATGCCTCTCTGAGCTTGGCTATCATGATGGTCTCAGCATCATCATTTCCAGATACACTTACATTTTGAACAAGTCTTTTAGCCAACATTTTGCTGTAGAAATTCTGAAAGATATCCTTTTCTTCTATGTATTTAAAAATAGTCATAGCTTGATTTAAATTGTCAACTATTTCTGACTCCTCTGTATCGCGCGGCTTCTTTTTTAAAAGAAGATCACAGTATTTTGCTAATAATTCAGCTGATTTGCTTGAAGATCCACTATTTTCTGTGATAGCATTTTTGTTAATAAATCTTTCACATGCTTTATCCAATGCAGTTGCGAATCCTGCTTCTCCTTCAAATGCAGTCATCACGACTGAATTAAATCGTTGGTGAATCTCAAGAATAGAGTTGATATAAGTCTTGGGATCATTTGAATCTGATTCACTGAATTTTTCAATAGCTTGCAACCCTTGTTGAATAACATATTCTTGAAACTGAACTTTCAATTGATCTAAGCCACCTAGGACACGAGATAGGAGTAGATACATTCGCTTTAAATCATCTATTTTATTGTAAGATAACAAAGTTTGAAATTCTGAATGAAAAGTTTCCATATACTTAGATATCACAACATTTTCCAATATACGCACAAGAGAATCTAGAGTGCTTTCATGTAAATATAAGTGAGCTCGCCTTTGTTCTTCAAGGAACCAAACTTCAATCTTTTTCATGAATTCAGAAACAGGATTTTTTCGAACAATTGATGCACTTTCAGTTGCGTAAAATACTTCAGTTTCTGAGAGAAATAAACTTTCAAAAGCTTCTTTATATAAATATAAACTAGGATGATCAGAATAGGGATCTGAACAATTAATACCCATTTCAATATATGAATTCAGAGCAATGCTGATAAGCCTTGTGTTTACAGTCTCGCCATTTCTTTCTCTCTCAATAAGCTTCAAAATAGCACTGGACATCCTCTTCTTCAATGGTTCCAAAAGAAAATCCCTCCAAGAAACTAGAGCAAGATGGTATACTTCTAACACTTCTATCCGACTCTTCTCTCTTTCTCTACGAACCCAATGCCTATTTAAATAAGCACAAACTCCACTCAGGACTTTGCTGGAAAATCGGTAATCTTGCCACAATTTCATATAGTGAGATAAGAGAGGCTCATCAATAAAATCTTCACATTTTTCGAACACAGTTCGAAGATAAATGCGAAAAAAACTTGTTAACTTCTTGTGCAACTGATTGTTGTTTGAAGGAGCACATCCGTAAGTAGAACTAGTGCAAAAGTCATAAACAAGAGTATACAAACGTAAATAGTCAGTTTTTGATATATTATTTGCATAAATTTGTTCAATACCTGTTTTTAATTCTCCCCACATATCGTCTAAAGAGCTTTCAGTTCTAGCACACATATCTAAATTTTGCTATAATATAATCTTCAGTTAACCAATAGATCATAGATTCGGGTCAATGTATTCAAAAATTAAAAGTTTGATTAAGTCTTATCATCACAAAGGAACTATAAAGATTCATTGGGCGTTTTAATAACTAACATAAATATTATTTCAAATTAATTTAAATTAAATGAATATTTCATTCATAGAGATTGTGAACACTTACGTCTCAAAAAGTATCACAACAATCATAAAAGAAAGGGTACGGTTAAAACGTCATTAAAAAAAAA
>JAPDSC010011030.1:0-21183 GCA_026290005.1 Latrodectus geometricus | reverse complement strand
AAAAAAATTATTTTCTTAAACCAGGGTTTTAATGATTGATCATCAACATAAACAAAAGTTTACATTTAGAGTTTGAGTAATTTTTGCCGTACTGGCACTCTTCTTGATATTAAAATTAGTAAGTTCGGAATTGCATCAGTTTCGAAGTGTATTTTTAGCTACAAGAGAATTCATAGAAGTGTTCGATATTATTTCAATTGTTAATCAAATTAAATATTTATTAACAGATTGTTGAAATAGAATCGAAGTTGATTTATACAATGGTTTCATTTGAAAAAAAAAATCTGAAATATTTAAAGTTTGTTAAACTTTCTGTGAACTATCTATAAACATGTTAAATTTTTAGAAATTAGAAAATGTGTAGCATAATTTAGTTTTTCTGTAAAATTATTCATCAATGCATGAAAGAATATAAAACTGTTATTAGTGGAAAATTACATTGTGGAAAGATTGACATGGTTTGAAGAATTGAAATTTTTGTTTGTGAGAGATTGATATTCAATCTTGTAGTTTCTTTTTTAAATTTAAATTTGCAGTAGAAAAACTAGAGATCGTACTAAGGAAAATATTCTGTAAATACTTCTGAATTAGTCAATTAATATGCACCTATAAGGGAATTTAAAAATATTTTCACCTGAAAACAGTGAAGAAACCTGTACTTTGTCTGCTTCTAAAACATCTAAGTTAAATAAAATATGTTCATACAGCCGTATGATCGTACATCTCAATTTTTAACTGATTAGTTTGATTGTGACAAAATCAGAACTTCAAATTTGAATTTCAGTTACATTTTGATTATTGATTTTCAAAAAACTTTAACATGTTATGCAGTTTTGCCAAGGTAACTTTTAAAAAACTCACTTTCAAATACTTTTATTAATGAGTAAAGCAATTTTTTTCTGAAACTAGTAAATGAACATTTTTAAAAATTTTTTTTTTTAAATTTCACTTAGTTAAAATTAAAAATTTTCGAACTTTTTACTTAAACTGGCACTTTTTCTTAAAATTAGTAAATTCTGAATTGCGACAGTCTAAAGTGCCTTTTTAATTACAGGAGAATTCATAGAATTGTTCATGATAGTTCAATGTAATCAAATAAAATGAAATTTTACAGATGTATTTCGTTGAACAAAGTCGAAATTAATGTAATAATTTCATTGGAAAAAACTTTAAATTTCAAATTTTTTTAAACTTTCTGAAAACATAAATTTTTAGAAATTAGAAAAAGTACAGTTTGACTTAGTTTTGTAGTAAAGTTCATTAAAGATTATAAAACTGAAAGTTTTTATTATATTGTATTTTATAATAAAAAATATTGTCTGTTAAGATTCTGGCATGATTTGTGAATTGAAAGTTGTGAGCGCGAAAAATTAAATAAATTTTCTGATTTCATTCTTAATTTAAATTTGTAGAAAAATACTTTGTGAAATATTTCTGAATTAGTCAACAACTAACCAACACTGATAAAGGATCATATAATTATAAATTTTAATATTAATGATTATACAAGAGGATAATAATAAATGAACACTAATAAAGGAATTTAAAATTTTTTCACTTTGAAATAGTGAAAAACCTCCATTTAGTCCCGTTCAAAAACTTCTAAATTGAAGTACATCATATGGCTGTATGAATAAAATCTCAAGTTGAAATGTATTACATTTTTTCCACGTGTTCTTTGAAACTAGATCAATGACAGAAATCCTTTCAACTTTTTCAAATAAAAGTAGAATTTTGTTTTATCTTGAAACTTTTATTCTACAAAAATAAACTATTCTTACCCCTCCCTCAATTTTTAATCTTAAAAAAATTAAATGCGCAAATGCATTCCTTGCAGACTAAGTTTTATAATTTTTCAGTATCTTTATTTTTTAAAACCTTGTGTACGCTTAAATAATGTAAATTTTTCATATATATATATATATGAGTACCAGTTACACAATTTAACATCTACATTACTGTTAAAATTTAATGAGTATTTAAAGAGTTTGATTAATATGAATTCAAATACATTTTGTCATACGTTTGCAATAAACTAATATTTCGATTCCACTAATAAACATTTGTTACATAATTTTTACCAAACTAACAGTGCTATTCGGAAAAATGATTCGGATATTTAAGTTTTAAAGTTACTCTTCTATCTTCGAATCTTTAAAGAAATCTTTAAATTTGAAAATGATAGTTTCCTTTCTTTATTTTTTTATATTTGAGAATAAATATTGAATTTACATTAAAAATAAAATTTAAAATCTTACACTGGACTGTTGTACATCAACCAGAATTTTTTGTTACATTTACAATATAATTAATATCACTGACGTATAATACTTCAAAAACAATGAATTCAAAGTTTTATTTATTTTTTGTTACAGAATTAAATCAGTGCTTATGTTCAAAACATAAGTTATGAAATATTAATTGAATAAGAGATAACTGAGCAGATTTAAACCGTTTAGAACACGTTTGGAGAGAACTATAGATTGCAATACGAAGACATGACATTAATGCCAAAACTGAAATAAAAAGTAATGGTAGAAAGGAATATTGGGGGTGAAAAAAAGCTGAACTCTATCTAAAAGTTCGAAAGCTATTATAAATTTTGCAGGATATCTTACAAAATACTATGAGAGAAATGCAACAATATATATTAATACGTACATAAATTTCTTTGAAGTAAATGAAGACTTCTGTAAAGTATGTTTCTGTTCATTTTGATTGATTTTCAAAAAAACCTTTTATATTCATAAAATATTTTATGTAGGTAGATATCATTAGAAAATTCTCACTTTTAAATATTTTTAGTGAATGAATAAAGCAATATTTGTTATTGTAAAATAAAACACAAACTGGTAAATGTGTATTTTCGGAAACCACTAGTTTAAATTTAAAACTTCTTACCTAAACTGGCACTTTTTAAAATTTTCTTAAAATTAGTAAATTCAGAATTACATTAGTCTCAAAATGCATGTTTACCTACAGGAGAATTTATAGAAATGTTCACGGTATTTCAATACAATCAAATTTACAAATCGATTTCGCGTTGAACAAAATCGAAGTTTATGCAATGTTTTCATTTGTTGAACTTTTGAATTCTGTGAACTGTCTAAAACATAAATTTTTAGAAATCAGAAAATAGATTAGTTTAACTTAGTTTTGTAATAAAAATTATTCGTTAATGTGCATGAAAAAATATAAAACTAGAAATTATACTTTATTTTATTATATTTAAAAATATTGTGTGTGTAAAGATTCTAGTATGATTTGTAATTGAAATTTTTGTACGTGAAAAAATAATTTTCTAGTTTCTTTAAATTTATAATAAAAAATTAGGGAATGTTTTTAGGAAAATACCCTGTGAAATACTTCTGAATTAGTCCAATAATTATTAAACACTAATAAAGGATTATACAATAAATTTTAATAATATAATTATATTATTAATGATTATACAAGAGGATAATCAATAAAGAAATTTAAAATGCTTTTCACTTTGAAACGGCGAGAAACCTCCATTTTTGTCTCATTCAAAAACTTCTAATTTAAAGTAGCATCATAAAGTTGTATGAATATAATATATTATCAAATTGAAATCTTACTTTTATTTTCCACTTTCTCTTTATAACCAAATCAATGATAGAAATCCTTTAACTGCTTCTTTTTAAATGAAATTGGAATTCTGTTTTATTCTGAAACTTATGTTGAACTTCAGAATTAAAAGAACTTTTGAAGTTTTAACTTATTAAATATTTGATAATACATTCCTTGCAAACTAAGTGTTATAATTTCCCTCAGTATCTTTATTTTAAAAACCTTGTATATGCTTAAATTAAAACAATACAAATTTTTCAAAAATATAAACTCTAGTTGCACAATTTGACATCTACGCTGTAAAAATTTTATGAGTATTTCAAGGGGAATTTAATCACGAATATGAATTCAAACAAATTTTGTCATATGTTTGCAATAAGCAAATATTTTGACTCCATTAATAAACATTTAGTTTGAAAAAGTTTAGTTGATCTATTGGGAAATATGATAAATGCATATTCGAAGAATTTTTGCCTTAAATATTAGTTCAAATATAAATAGAATTCCAATATATTAAAATGCACAAGTACATACTGAAATAACTGGATATTGATTAGCCTGTTTCTTACTTAAAAAAAAAAAAAAAAAATTTATCGAAATTTATTGAATTTACTTTTAAACTAATTTCTTTGTTTTGAAAATACATAGTCATATCGGATTCAGTAATCAGTTCAGAAATCTGTGATTCTGTAGTGCGGTTAAAATAATTGAAAAACAATTATGTTGATTAATTTAAAAAACTTAGTTAAAAATATTTTGTTTAAATGCTAGTTTTTAATGGTTTGTAATTTGACAAGATTCAGAGTTTTATAACGTGTAACTCATAACATTATCTGGGTTGAGAAATTATTCTTATCCAAGGAGATTTGCAATGTAATAAGAAACATTTTGATTTTTCTTATACATCAACCATAAATAACTAAATTATTTCTAATCAAAATGCACAATGATTATTTTCAAATTTATTCGAAGAAATGCCATTTAGAACGGTAGCCATACAGGGGAAATGTAAAACTCCAGAAAAAATTTTTCTAAAATAAGATTTATAAATGTTTTTAATGAAACCAAAAATATCCTTCAAAAAGATTATCAATCGCGTAGATTTTTCTTAAGCTGATTTTAGCAAATATTTGGTTTATAATAAAGCTTTTAGAAATTCTGATCTGCACTAGAAGTTGAATGAATAGCATTCACTCAAGGTCTTTAATTATATATTTCAGTCTGATTTCGGGCGTCACATTTTATTTCGTAATAAATGTTTTGTTTTAGGACCCAGTTTAATCATCAATCTTAAATAAAAAAAAAAAAGTAGTTATTAGGTTCAATTCATTCAGCTGTTTATTTACTATCTAATTATTTTATGAGTATTAAAGTTCGGGTGTAAATGTCTGCTAAATAAAAATTCTGAAAAAAAACTATTGTTACATCCATTATACTACAGTTCATAAGTTCAAATCTTACTACGTTATTTGTGGAGATAGAATACGGTAGAAATTGCTTGCATTTACAATTGTTTATCGTAGCGTGAGAATACAATAAACTCTGTCGGCTTTCATTTCGTTTCATGCTTAAGAATTTACATTTAAGAATAATGATTCAAAAAGAATAAACTAAGTTTTAAAATAAAAATTTCCAGTTATTATATGAATATATTTTTCAAATATATTTAATATTTTTTCAGAAATGTCTTCAGATTCATCTGTGCGTTCTCTTAAAAGGAGCTCCCCCGGTAAGAGTTTTCATTGATTTAATTTTAAAAATGTTTGCCATAAAAAAATAGAAAAATTGTTTCTGTAAGATAATTCCGTAAAAAAAGTAATATTTAAACCATCTTCTCTATGTGATGTCAAGTAGAATTTAAGTCGTAGGCAGTAGCAAAATAAAACTTTTTCACGGGGAAAATTTTGAAAAAAGTAAAGTTGACCGTTGCAATCCTCGATAGTTGCTAAATTCATTAAGTTTTGTCTGCAATAGACGTTGACTATCCTGAATTCTGTTTTTTCAAAGTTTTATTGCTTCAGCTTGGGTCTCAGTTCTTGGGAAGAAAAATCTACCTCAGACTGCTTACTTTAAGCATGGTTGTCACAATTGGGAGGAACCCCAATGATCAGCGCTTTTTTCCTCCCTAGTTGTATGCACAGGACGGGCCAGCCACAAACTACCGGCGAATTCACCGGAAACACTCAGAAGAGCGATTTTTCCGTGAGATCATCACCGAAAGACTGGGAGGAAACTATGACGTAGTTGTTTGACGTCATTCTTTCGTTCAAACAATGAAACTTCGAACTTGATGAATAAAAAAATACAACTTAATTTTACAAGTAGTATTATAATATAAATTGTTTCTTGGAATAACTCAAAATTGTAATGCATTCCTAACTGTTTAAAAGTTTAATTATTAAATTTATTTTTATTACACAAATATAATTATTTTTACAATTTCTCTTTATTGATTTTTTTTTAGTTTATTCTATAAAATGTGAAACATTCATGGTTATATAAATAAACCTTCACATGAAATAAGAATATATTTTATTCTTATCAATAAAGTTTTATAACTCTATAAATATGTATATTAAATAATTATGCATATATTATGTACTACTGTTCACTACTTTTCCTCTTAAAATGTGTTCAAAGCAAAAAAGTTATATTAAAAATTTTAAATATTCTGTTATGTATTTCTGTAATACGAATCCCATGAATTTAAATACACCTTTGATGTACATAATTCAAGAAATTAATAAACTATCTAAATAATTTTTTTTAAAAAATGGATTATTTAAAATTAAACCTATATTGATTTATTAAATTTCCTCCACATCGTAAGAAAATTTAATCAAGACATTGTTACCAGGAGATGTATACATAAATAAAATATGCAAGAGCCAAGGGTTGTAAAAAAACCAGATAACTTTTTTGAATACAAAGTTTCTCTCGGAATGCCTATTTTAAGTTTTCTGACGGCATTCCTTCTCCGGTCTTTCGCCCAGTGTCGCAAAGCTTCGCCGGTAGTTTCGATTGGCCTAAAGCGCATGCCCAGAGACATGCGATTTTCTCTCTGAATTTTACAGTAAAATTCACTAATTTTTAGTGTTCCTTTTACAGCTATTTAACACTAGAACTACCGAAAGGGGTCATTTGACCCATTTTCCCATTATTTTTTCAGAATAAAAAAAATTCCCTGCTATGTTTAGTGTTAAATAGGTGATTTTTTCTGTTTGCTTCCGTTTTTTATCAGTGTAGACTAGGTGTCAAATGGTCACTATGAGCTAACACTCCCTGACCAAATTGTAGACCTGTACTCGCAACAATTGGAACATTGCAATAGAAAGAACCGAGGGATTATACAAATGTTTTGCAATATATCTATTAAGTTACATTTATATTGACTAAGAATTGGATAATTTATAAAAATGTGAATGTGCTTAGCATATTTAAAAGATGTAATAAATGTACACTTTGCGTCCAACCTGTCTAGTGGTTAGCGTATCTGACTACAGATGGGTGGGACCTGGGTTCGAATCCTGGCTCGGACATGGATGTACTTTCTCTCTTTCTTGTCTTTGTCCTTTCTTTGTGTGTGAATGGTTGCCTACCCTATAAACGGGTACTTATGGCATGTGTGTACTGAGGAAGTCGGACTCCACACCAAATATGGTTTAGTTGGAAAAGTGAACCAGCCCACCCCATATTGCCGGCCTGGCTGGCACACGACAACAAATGTACACTTTATAAGTCTTATTGTATGTTCATTTTTCTAGCATATTTAAAATTATGTTGTGAATTAAAATAATTCTCTTTTATTTTTTGTATGAAGTGGAAGATAACTAGTTTTTAAAAGGAAGACCAATTCAGTCTTGTGAAAAAATTGATACTAGTATTAATTTGCTCCATTATATGATTCCGTTTTGCAATATTTTTACTAATTTAATATTAATTTTAATATATTTATTAAATTTGTTCTTATAAAAATTAGTAAAATAATAATAGTGTTATAAAAATATCAAATTTCACGTTTTTAATTGTGGAAAACTCAATTTTGGAATTTAGATCTTATCCGCGTCGATGAGTGAAAGTAGCCTTGTTGACTAATCTTTGATTTGAATTATGAAATTTCTTATGCAAATAATTGTTTTACATGAGACAAAGATTTCAAAACTTTTAAATAGAATAAACTAATATAGTTTTGAAAGAAACATAGTTTATGATTAATGAAATAAGATTGTACCAAAATTGAGCTGAATTAATTCAGTTATAATCAGTTTGGCTAAATTATGTTACAGAATGGATTCAGTTTCTTGGTAAGATATTACAGTTGCTATTGGCTATCGTCATTTCGCGTTTTGTCTTGACCTCAACTGTTTTATTCTGAAATTATTTTAATTATATTAATATTAAATAATTCTTATATCCTCATGGGGTAGCAAAAGCATATCAGTTATGCATCAGATTTTAAAGTATAAGCTACTGTGGAAGGAAATTAAATTAACAAACATGCTAATCCAAGGTGAAAGACAAGGCATGATCAGTATAAAGAGATAAGTGTTTTTATTTGCTGTTGTGTTCTAGTTCACATCCCGATGAGGAAATCCAAAAATAAATGTTTTTTTCTGTGCAACTTATTCTATTTTATTCATACTGTGTTACTTTACGATATCACAATAATAGCAGTATTGATTTTGTATTATTCGCCCAGAAAAATTTCTGTTAGTTGAACATAGCTACAAATTATGGAATGCTGTTTTTCTTACTCAAAACAACACAAGAGAAAGCAAGTTGAAGACTACAGCTGAGACAAATATTTTATTGGAACAGACTTGATCGAAAATTATACATCATTGAAACAAATCGAAATTTATCTTTGTAAAGTTTACTGGATCCCTATAGTTTTATCAAAATAGTTGTAATAGTATATATTTTTTAAAATTTATTAAAGTTCTCTTGATATTAAATTTTATTTTACTATTTTTGTTTGTCTAGATGAAGAAAAGGAGGAGAAAGTGCCCCCAAAGAGTAAGTTAAATATATAAAGAATTATGGTTTTAGAAATTATGTATAGTAAATAAAAAAAAATTAAGAAAATATTTCTTGGAAAATTTATAAATTTACTCACATTTTTAAAGGATTTTCTTTTACTCTACGCAAAAATTTTGAAGTTACAAATGAACAGAAACTGTTACTTATTATTCACAGAATTTTTTTAGTATATCCATTATAATTTTTATTATATATGAAGGAGAAATTGTAGAGTAATCTGCATAATTCATGATCATTTTTGATCAATGTATGCAATTCAAAACTGCATATTTGTATATTTTGTCATATTTGTAAAATTTTGTTAAACAACTGAAATATTCATAGAACATGAAATTTTTTTCCTGGTCTAAAAGTACAGAATAATTTTTAATACTCTATTGTCATGTTTGTTTAAACTGGCAAGTTTTGCATATTAAATTTACTTAAATGCGTAGTTCCATAATTCAAGAGACAGATAATTTATTCAATACTTTTATAAATCAAACTAAAGCAAAATTTCATTTTTAGACATTTTTGTAAATATAATTGCTTGAATTTATTGAAAGATTTCTTTTACATATTTAAGAAAAGTATTAATAGTTAATTGTTTAAGTGATATTTTTACAAATCTAATTCTATATAAATTTTTAATTTTTTCTAAATTTTCTTCTAATTAGAAATTTTCATTAGTATATTTTAAAATTCCAGCAAATGACACAATTTATATATTCCAATTGTAGTTATAAATATTTGTAAACAATTGTAAGATTAAACTGTATTATCAAGTCTTGAGTTAGTACAAAGAATGTTTTTATAAAATTCCAGACTTTGAGTTTGAACAGAATTTATGTTGAAAATTAAAAGCTTTAAAGTGTTTTTTTCATCAAATAAATGCAAATAAAATGACTATTAAAATTTCAGCGAAAAAAAATAATTTGCAAAGTACATTGTCAATATTAACTAAAGCATTTTCAATTCATGAAGATTTCCATTATATGTCTTCGAAGTTTCTTAGCATACTTTACAGAATTAGCAACACATTTCATAAATATTTTCATCAATACTTTCCTTCTAGTTTTTAGCTTAAAAACAAATGATAAATATCAAATTATTTGTAAAATATAGGAAAAGACAATACTGAAATTACGATTGAACATTTTAAACTATTAAATATTTTATGCAAAGATATAAATTTATGTATAAAATTTTGCAGAAAATCCCCTCAAAAGAAATGATAAATGACAGATCAATAGTTAGTGACCCGTATTTCATATCTACAGTTTAGTTGAGCACTAATCTTGGGTGTGGCGACCTACAATTCATCAAAATCTCTTTATAAACTAGATTTTGATCTTGTTACAATTGCTTTGAATAATTTTAATAAGAAATTAAAATTCACTTTTTAAATAAAACGATGAATAGGTTTAATGACTAGTAAGTCCATACAAATATTCATTTCTCTTGTTTTTCTGAAAGAGTATCTCTTTGTATAGAGAAAGTTTCGATAAATTCAAAAAATAGATGACATAGACTATAATTTGAAATGTGTTTAATGAAATAAAATATCAGTTCAGTAATACATTCTTCATTAAGCAATTCTTAATTAAAGTATTTTAATTTCTTGTAAGATGTCGTCTTTTGATTAGGAGTTATTAGGAATATTTATTAATTTAATGCTTTTAAGCATAATCAGAATTTTAAAATTACATTTATTGAAATTTTTTAATAAAAATTTTGCATCCCTAACAAGTAAGGAATTATTTTCAAAAACCAAAAGCAAAAAGTAAAATTTTCTTGAATAAGAACTACGTATTTTCCTTTTCAGAGCAAAAATTGGTAAGAAAAGCCAAATTCAGTCTTCGCCGGATATACCCCAGTATCCCCAGTAAGTCTTGCATTATAAGCCTTTTTTTCACTTTAATTTTTAATAAGTACTGAAAAATTAAACTGATGTTTTTAACCTCTTAATTGTTTTGTGTGTATTAATATTGAAAGAATTTCTGAATGATATAAAATTTGATAAATGTTTTACAAACATTTATTATAATTATAGAAGAAACTTATAATCAAAAACAATTGAAAGATTTAAAATCACTTAGAAATCATTGTTTAATATTGAAAACTTTAAAAAAATTTCAGCAGTTTTCTGAGTTTCTATTTTAAAAAGTTTTTTTAATTAACAAACTGAAAGTTGTGAAAATTATGTTCAGATTTCAAGAGGCAGATTGAGTCAAAATCATACAACATATAAAGTCACAGTTGATTTCAAGAAAAATAGCCTATCACAGATTTATTATCCTATTGAATTAGGATTTAGAATTGTTTTATTTTGCTTGTCATTGAATTAGGATTTATCGTTAATATTTCAAGGATTAAAATCCATGTAAAAGTTGCACTGAATTATTAGCAAATTTACTTCTCTTTAACGCATTCGATAAATATATATTAATCAATATGGCATTAGAACTAAGACTGGATAAACTAGTTTCTCTTTAATTTTACAAAGGAACATAGCTAAGTGGTAAGATGAAAGTTAGTTTCGAACTTAATATACTATCTTAACTTATATATAAATGGATGCCTAAGACAAGGAGGCTTACTATTTTCGAGGAGGTGTTTTAGTTATTTGGTACCTTACACGATAATAAAATCAGCCATTGATGAAATTCATTAGACCAAACTCTTAGATAGTAAATGGAGACTTTGACCATAGCAAAAATAAAGGAGAGAATTTTTCTTTGATCACAGATTAATCAATTTTTATTTCTGTAAAAAGGCTCAATTACTTTGATATAGAATTGGTCCTTCGATTCAAGATTATTTTTCTGAATATAACAATGGTATTATTTTCTGTTGACCATATTGACCTTTTCCTTGGTGATCTGTTGACCGTTTTTGTTTTAGGTTTATGAGAAAGCTATTCGTTCTAATTAATGAGGCAAATTTGGATATAACTGCGCAGTTTCAAATTCTGTAATAACATAATTTCAAGTAATGAATTCTTTTATGAAGGAGTTTACGGAACCTTTTCAATTGCATTGCAAGAGATAGTTTCAAGAAACAGTGTTATGCTTGTTAATTTCCTAAGCACATTAACTTGAACAGTTTTAACAGAAAATATTTAAACTTTCTTTGTCCTATATGAACTTGTAGTGTAAGTCAAGATCCTTGAGAACTGTTGAAAAACTCCGCTATAAAATCAGTGAAAATAACATAATCTATATAACTTAATAACACTTAATAACATAATCTGTATGATAAAACAATTTCTTATATCATGCAACTGTGTATGGGAATTTAGAAAATTATAATTTTTTAAACTTTGGTGATTTGGATCCAATATGCAGTAATTTGCAAAATTGCATTTAAATTTTTTGAACATAAAAGTAATAAGCCTCAAAATTATATCGTGACCAATAATTTAAAGATCAAATGGTGTTTACTTTATAAAAATTTTAATGAAAATTATTTTAACTTCTATTAAGAAAAAAATCAATTCTTTGCATGTAACTTGTAAATGAATGTAAAAACACGAATGTGGATAATGTGCAAAGTAAAGGTATGTATTTATTATAAAATAGTGTATATAACATGTGACTTAAAAAAACGTAAGTTTACAACCGAAAAGCAATCACTCTGGATAAAACAATTATTGGAAAAAATAATCATAATTTTAAGTGGTAAAAGATCATGGAATAAAAGTTTTAATAAGGGATATCCCCAACAGTAGATTTAACACACTGTCGGCATTGACTTTCTGTGCTCTCTAGTTGCCGGTTGCGGAAATTGCATGCGAAAACCAGACTGAACTGATTTCCAACTCTATAGCAGACCTTAGAGAAATTAAAACTGAATCTTGTCTGTGCAGATAGTATCAAAAACACTCTATGAAATTGTGGTCTAGATATCAAGATACGAGTTTTGTTCGCACCAACGACATAAAGATATACTTATTACCAAAATTAAAAGTATTGCCAATTGCAGCGGCATATGGGTGGACATATGATCAAGAAACTCGTCCTGATATCTCACTTTAATCAGTTCCTCCCTGGAAGATAGTGGTTATTGTAACCATTGAGTGCTATTTCTAGTCATTCTTATTTCAACACAGTGGTTGGTGTGTTGAAGTGTATGGTGTTTGGTGTTTCCAGTGTATGGTGTTTTTGGATCTGCTGCTTTGTTTCCTCCAGATCAGCACACGTTATGACTCGCTTTTTCTTATGAATCTGGACTGGTTTGTAAAAATAAAAAACACAATCATTGTCTATAGGAAACTTTCTCTTGCCCAAGATAAATGGGACCTTCTCTATCGTCTGATGAGAGGATACAACAGATCACCCTGCATAAAAAAATGTGATAAACACTAATTTTTAATGTGTTAGTGGATCTTAAGCTATAGTGGTCTTTCACAAGTGGCAAAACAATTCTTCGGTCCAAAAGTACTATAAAACAGTTTCCTTCAGTTGTTGCTTGTGGTTGGCTTGGAACACTTCTTCTGGAGGCAGAATCTTTGGTTTGATATTTATTCCAGAGTCAATGGACCACAGAGAGACAATAAGGTGCCAGCGGCATCAGCCTTTAACATCCCGATTGGTATGCATCCAACTGAACATCTCTTAAATGAATCATCTGACATGGCGGGAACCCAGTGACGATTGTCAATGAATTAACTAACAGTTACATGTGTAATTATTATAGCATGATTGCATATTTTCTCTAAATCATATATACCTGATCTTATAAATTGAAAAAGTGAGAGCAAGCGTTTTTTCCGACATTTACAAAAGTTCGTTTTATATAAATTTTATTGTTAACGTCATTTTCTTTTATGAACTTCGAAAAACATTTCCTTAACTTTTGGATCCCGAGTGTGAAACGAGTGAACCATATACTGTTTCTCGTATTTTAATTTCATGTCTTGTTTTTACTTTTACCCTTTAAAATTTTTTGCTACTGACCTTTAACTATGTTTGATTTAGTGGGGGAGTCACCCTACGGAAACCTTTTTGCCTTTCTAAGGGAAATTGGTTTCCTTCAGTTCATTTACCTTTTATGAATTTTATATTCTCATTTATTTATATTTTTCAGATTTTAAAATATTTGCATTTATTTTTGTATTTTAAATTTTGTTGAGTTTGTGTTCTCTCTAAAATAAATTTTTCTGCAATATTAAATTTTTGGCTCAGCTTGTCCTTTTTGGACCTTGCCCATAAAACCCAACCAACCTTAACTTTTGGTGGAATTTCCTTAACATTCAGTGCAAATTTTTCCCGTTCGTTATACTTTTGACAACATTGTTCAAAAATTGATCTGTCAAAGATGTAAGACTTAAAATGCTAGAAAAATATGTTGGTACATTAATTCAAAAGTTTTTGATTACTAAATTATATTTTACTTGATCAAATATTTCTTTTAAGTTTAGAAAATATTTTAAAATCAATATTTACACCTTTAAATTAAAAAAGTGTGATATCTGTTTGTGATTATTAAATGGTGAACATTGCTTAAGACTAGTAAAGTTTGTCAGGATAACTAGATTTAAAAATATGAAAATAACAAATTATTTCAATTAAAACTAATGTTGTATCTGATAAAGTGGAAATATTTTAAAGTTGATAATTTCATCCCTACATAAATATAATGTAATAAAGTCTTGTATGGTAATCATTCACCTGAAAATATTTTATATAATTCTGATCTTGTGTAATTCCTGAAACACACAAGAGTTAATGTAAAATGTTGTTAAAACTGAAGTGTACTAATATTTTGATATTCAGGTGAAGAGCGCAAGAGAATGTCTGAAGCAAGGCAGGAATTTCTGGCCTCAGCTAAAAAGCGGAAAGAAGCCACAGACACTCAAAAAGGTAAGTCGATTCAAGTAGAAATTTAATTTTTATTTGTGATTTTGTGCAAGAATTAAAAAAATAGCAACTCTGAAATAGTTTTTATGCATCAAAGATGAATTTTTAATATCATAAATTAAATTTCTATTTTTCTGTAATACAAAATTCATAATTCTTGTAATATGAGATCAAATTTTTAATTTACTGATAAATACAACTCAATTGGTTCATCTTTAAACTCTACATTTGATTTCGACAATATAAATTATAGGAATAAGTAACATCTCAATCTTTATTCGATCTTTAAGCAATGTTAATATAATCTTCAAATTTTAGAATTTTTTCCGAAATAGTTGAATAACTATCAAGAAAATTAAAAACTAAATTATTTTTAGCCACAAACTTCTTTGTTTTACCTTTAAACTGGGTTTCTAATTATTTTTAAAGAATTCGATAAAATTGCTAATTTTAAAACGTTGACAATTTTAATTGATTTGTTGAAAACCTATTTTGCACTGTAATTGAAGTCTTGTGCAGTTACACTACATGCAATCTAAATGAGGTGTGAAATGATTGAAGATTGGTTGTCATTACAACGTTATAAAATGTCAGTTGGAACTCTTCACATTGAACTGCATTTTGATTAACGTAGGAACAAATTAGCTAAAATACTTGCATTGCAAGATGTCTATATTTTAATAAGTCATAAAATTTTATGAAATTATAATACATATAAACAAACGTAGAGAAAGATCTTAAGTTGTACGTTTTTCTTCAGACTCCTGCACCTTGCAATTCTAAGCTATCTCATTTAACAAGTGGCAGGGAATTGCATGCCTCTATTCTTAGGGTGAGCAGAGTAATAAAACGGTGTGTATCGCAATATAAGCAATTTTAGATTGAGTTAGAATTAGCCTTAACCCTTTATGGGTCTCGCATTCTTCAAGTGTACCAATCTTGAAGTACTTGGGGATCTTTATTCTCTTTATTCTCCTGCCTATTCTCTTTATACTTTCCATAGCAAGCGAGGCATCTCTTCACCAGTAAGTAGCTCTCATGGTCTTTAAGTAAAGACGAATGTCACAATTCCCAGATACCACGATTAACTTTTGTCTTCCTTTTCATCTCTTCTATCCTTTTCTCCTCCTTAGTCCTTTTTGGATCTTGTGCCACAAAACCCAACCAACCTTTTCTCCTCTCCCTTATTGTGGTAGCTTCACGGGAGGTTGAGAGCTCTCCTCCTTGAGTTGCTATTGCCATCTTGTTGGGAATAGTTTCTCTTCCTGAAAATATCACTCGCGTGTTTGGCATACGTGGAAACCCATGTCATGGAAAGGCAGATCTTGTTAAATGGGATACCCATACACCAACACCTTTCTTTGTCCTAAGCTTCGGGTAAAACTGGGGGTATGTAGTGGTCCTCATCACATCAATAGGCTCAAATGGGTCAAGCAATCGTGCATTAATGGCTTAACACGTACACTCCGGTTATTTGAATGGGCTAAATAGCATATTAAACTGTATTGAGGATATAACTGAGCAACTCGCTAAGGGTGTACTACACATCAGTTTTTTATTGAAAGCATATAACTGATTAGTATTGTTATCTGCATGGATCCATTGTGAATAGTGCCATCAGACTTCAAATATCAGTTTCCTATGGAAGTATCTTTTTTGTTCTCCCTCCCTCGTGAGCAACACATTGATTTTGCAGATGCTAAATTTTTCATTTTAATATTAAAATAAGGCTCCTTTTTTGAATGAATATTAAAATAAGGTTTCTTTTTTGAATCCTTATTGGGAAAGGTATATCTGGTTATCTTGCTGCAGTTAAATCCTTCGGAGAACTACGTTCCCGTGATCTACTCATTGAAACATCTATTAGTCAAAGCGTATGCATTGAAGACATGCACAAAATAGTCAATTTGCGCATTGTTTTCATACCCCATGGTCGCCTAAATTTCTCTTAGTGTTATCTCAGCTATTCAATGTTCCAGAAGAAGAAACAGTCCAAAATCTACAGAATCAAAAGGTATGCAATGTCAAGCGAATTAGGATCAATAGGGATGATAAATTTATCACCATCAAACACTAAGCACTTAATCCTTTCATTTTTTGTACTCAAATTACCTTAAACTATCAAGGTTGCACATGTTTCCTATCTGAGCGTCCATACACTCTCAACCCATTACGATGCCTCCAATGCCAGATTTGGGCATACCAAAACGTCTTGCAGAGAAAATATTATAAGTTTTTTCTTTTTATGTTGTGCTGAAGCTGAGCATGGAAGTTCTGTTAAAAGAAAGAGCATGGAAGTCTGGTGAAAGAAAAATGAGTAGATTGTAAAGGTAGCCAGCCATCTTACTCTTGCTTATGCTCAAGATGGATTTTAGAAAGAGATAACAACTGTGAAAATATTAATTTCTTATTAAGAGACCAGACATATCGTAACAGCTGGAAATTCCTCTGTTGGAATCAATTATGCTAGTTTAATGAAAAAGGTCAGGTTAACTGTTGCAACCCAAACAGAAAATGTAACTCTTCCTCCAATTAAATTTTCTGTAATTTATGGAAAATCTGACAGTTTCATCTTGCAGAAAACATAAATTGTCTTGTGCGAAGTCAAAAGCTTTTAAAGCCCTTAAATTAAAAAATGCTAAAGAAGCCCCTTAAAAGTCTTCTTTGACGAGCAGAAAATCTTTCCTTTATCTTCAGTCAGATACAATTTCATTGCATCCTTCGAATGAAGTCATAATCTTCAGTGAGACCCTGCCTAAAATTAAGGCGCTGAATTCCATAAAATGTGGTTTACAAATTAAAGAATAGCTACTTTATATCTCTTGGAATTGTAGTGGTAATCGTTCTCAATTTGAGGATGTCAAATACATTATCTTCTCTATCCTGTCTTCAAGAAATCTTCCTGAAACCTATGAACTCTAAACAGATACAAGGATATAACTGTTACAGTAAAGATGGTAATGAAAACACCAACTTCTGGAAGAGTGCTTATTTTCATCATGGAGATACCCTTCTGCTGTACATTGGTTAAATACCAACCTTCAAGTAGTGGCTATGCGAATACATGTCTTCTCATAACCACTAGATGACAATATCTTACCGGAAGATTTAAACGATTTAGTCGATCTGTTAGCTACACCTTTTTACTGATTGGCAAATTTAATGGTCACAATCTGTGCGAAAGCATTAACACAAAAACCAGGAGAACCTTACTGAAAATTGTCTCTTTTTGTTGAATACTAATGAACAACATATTTCCATCAAATTACAAAAACGTTTCATTATATCAACTTGGCCATCTGTTCTCCTTGAATTCTGCCATCATTGGGTTTAAGAAATGATCTTCATAACAGCGATCATTTTCCTCTTTTCATGCACCACAGTGAATTTAATAGAATGGTACTAAGATTCCTAGATATAGCTACAGTTGGGCAAGCTGGAATTTATTCACAAAATTAGCTATTAATAAAATAATGGTCATGACTGAAGATACTGTTGACTGAAGATGCAAGCTGTTTGGGAAGTCACAAAATCATTTGTGCTGCAGATATAGCTATTCCAAAAATATTCATTAAAACCAAAAAATAAACTTTGAATTTAGTCACTTAATTACTCTTAAAGTTTAGCATATAAAAGAAAGCTATAAGGTGCCTTTTGATGTTCAATTGTGGAGAATTTTCTTGTCTTTAAACGGACCAAAGCATTTTCTCATGAAACAAGATGCCAAAGCCAGAAAGAATCATTGATTAATTACATCACCTCAATATCTACATTTAAGAAACAACTGAAGGAAAATCAAAGCAGCGAATGGGATACATCAAGATTCTTTACATATCTATATAACCAGTACTGATACATATTATTCTCTCATCATATTGCATATAGACTTGCTGGGAAACATTTGAAGTTTCGAGCCTTGAATCCTTTATACAAATTTTCTCCAATTTTTAAGAACCGTTTTGAATGACTTAAAGGTCGAATTGTAGCGTACCGAGATTGCGGTTTATCTTATCGCAGTATTGTTGCTCGCGTCGGTCGAGATCCAATGACAGTTAGCAGAATATGGAATCGATGGGTTCAGGACGGTAATACGGAACGCCATGCGGGATCTCAACGGCCATCTATCACTAGCAGCCGAGAAGACAGGCATATTATCCGCATGGCCGTAATGGATCGTGCAACCACGTCACGAGCCGTGAGTCAACAAACGGGGTCGTTTGGAAGACAAAAAGTGTCTGCACGAACAGTTCGGCGATGTTTGCAGCAGCATGGACTCGGCCATGGTCCGTGGCTGTCCGAGACCATGGCTGCGGCTTCCTTTGATGTTGCGTCATAGACAAGAGCGCATTCAATGGTGTGATTAACGACGAACCTGGGCGCACGAATGGCGAGACGTCATCTTTTCAGATGAATCCAGGTTCCGTGTACCGCATCATGGTGGTCGCACATCAATGTTTGGCGGCATCGTGGTGAACGCACACTAACAGCGTGCATTCGTCATCGTCATACTGGCCCATCACCTGGCGTGATGGTATGAGGTGCCATTGGATACACGTCTCGGTCACCTCTTGTTCGCATTGACGGTGCTTTGAACAGTGCACGTTACATTTCTGGTGTGTTACGACCCGTGGCTCTACCCTTTATTCAAGCCCTGCGAAACCCTACTTTTCAGCAGGATAATGCCCGACCGCATGTTGCCGGTATTGTACGGACTTTCTTTGATACGGAACATGTTCGGCTGTTGCCCTGGCCAGCACGTTCTCCTGATCTTTTACCAATAGAAAACGTCTGGTCAATGGTTGCCGAGGGACTGGCTCGTCACCAAAAGCCAGTCACTACGGTTGATGAACTGTGGCATCGTGTTGAAGCTGCATGGGGCATCTGTACCTGTACCTGTACATGCAATCCAATCTCTGACTCAATGCCCAGGCGTATAACTGCTGTTATTACTGCCAGAGGTGGTTGTTCTGGGTACTGATTTCTCAGGATCTATCCAGCCAAATTTTTTTAAAATTTAACCACTTGTTATTTCTAGTATAATATATTTGTCCAATAATATCATTTTGTTATCTGCATTTCTTCCTGGTGTAGCAATTTTAATGGCGAGTGTTTTTCCTACGTCCAAAAAATTTATTCTAAGACTTTTTCATATTTTCCAACTTGTATCTTATCGGACAAATATATTTAGTCATACTATGGAAAGTATTGCCATTTAACATGTGAATGAAAAATTTTCCTCGTACTTATATTCTGAAAACTTTCAGATACCAGAGCCTCTCCACTTTATCAAGACGTTGTAGATGATGTTTTTGACCCAAACGAGCCAACTACATCAGGTAAATTCTAAATAGTTATTATTTTAGTGTATTATATATTATAAAAAATGAAGAAATATAGTTATAGCTTTAGCCTTAAAGTATAAAATTCTGTTTTAGTAAATGGCAAATTCATGTTGTGCGCACCTTTCATCACCAATTCATGCTTAATTATGTGTGTTAGCCCTGTGTGTATAGCATATTTGATTAATTCACATTAAAAAACTAATTTCTAAACTATTGTATGCAGTATACCCATGAAATGTTCCAGAAATACACAAAGTTTATACGTCACCTATAAGTATTAACTTTCTATTTAGTTGACACACGGCCAGACAATCAAACTCACTCCACGGATTTCTTTTAACAAACATCTATGTGCTTGTACTACTAATACGACTACAAAATACTTTTGACAGTGGTTCTTTTCATTACACTCTTCAGAAAGTACATTGTAGAGCTATGACAGATGAACAACTAACATACATTAAGAGAAAGTTTTTCTTCAATTTTCGAGCAGTTTGGAATTCGGGCTGTCTAACCCAATCAGAATGACAATTAACTCGTTCCGCCATAAAAAAAAAATACTCACTACAAATTTTGTTAACTTGTGATCCTTTTTACACTGCTTAACAGTTTTCTGAGAACGTAAATTTTAAAGCAAATGAATAATTTGTGCTAGGTTCTAAATTAGTATCTAGACAGAAGTAATTGTTTTTCTTAAATGTTAATGGGTAATAAATGATTAATTATATCTGGCTAAGAAAATATTTTGTAATATAAACGGAAATATTTTGTTTTAAATTGATTATGTAATTATTTTTAAACATAATTTTAGGAAAAAAGGAACATGATACCATGAATTAGATTTTGTTTCACTTATATTTTTCTAAATGTAAACCGTAATCAAATCTTTAAATTGACAATTGATAAATCTGTTATTTAACAAAAGTACAAAGTATCAATGTTCAAATGTGTATTAATTTTCTGCATAATCCTCCTTTTTTTTTCTCTCTATTACTGTTGAAAATACCATAAACTAGTTGAGTGATGAAATGCTTTTAAATCTAACTGTCATGTGTAAAAGAGCAAAAACTTCAAGTACTGTAATTCTTGTTGCATTCAGTGTCATTAAAACGTGTATATCATAGAAAAATGGGTCAATTTCCTTAAGTTGTGTACTTAGAGCCTTTTATGCTATCACTGAAAAGTACAGGGTCTTCGTTTGGAACCAGTATATATTGTTTGTAAAGAGCAACATCTCCCATCCGTTCCCCTGCTTTTCTTCTAGGATTGTTTCATGGGTTATGAAATTAGTTTTAGATGTTCTTTAAACCAGAAAAAGTACTGGTATCTCTCATTATGTTCGTTATGGCTTTCCACTACATGTTCTCTTA
>JAPDSC010011026.1:0-22499 GCA_026290005.1 Latrodectus geometricus | reverse complement strand
TCAGTTTTTCATAAATTATCATTTAAAAGCAAATAATTTCCTTTTTTAAATTTTGAAGTACGTAATTTATTAATTCATAAATAAATAAATAAATAAATAATATATTGATATTAAAAATGCGTATAAATTATTCAGTGCAAAGTTTATATAAGTTTAAAAATTGAACTTATAAGTTAGTGTAAGAAAATGATTGTACTACTTAATATATAATGTGCATGTACTGAATAATATAGGAACAAACTAATCTTTCAAAAGTCTTATATTCATTTGTTTTAATTTATTTTATTTTGTAGCACTTTCTTAAATGAAAAATGTATAAAATATTTTTCTTTCGATTCTTCACGTGAAATAAAGATTAAGAACAAATATTTCACTTAGAAAATATAATTTTTGGAAATCTAATTGCTATTCTTTACATGAATCTCAAAAATTATTTGAGTTGCTTTATAATTTACATTTTTTTATCAAAGGGTAATCAATATTAATAAACTATAAAAACCTGTTGAATACAAGTTTTAGCAAACAAAAGGTCTTCAAGTCATTAAATTCGAAATTTCATAATAACAACTTTTTTATTTAATATATATCATTCATAATCAATCTTATAAATAATATTTCCTTAGTTAGGAAATTTCATCTTGATTAAATATATGTTACATGTTTTATTAAATGCTTATATCAGAAAATATTTTAAGAGCTTTAAATATTTTATGTAAATTTTATTTTATGAAACTTTACATATGTGTTTAATAGTTTTACCAATTCCTTTAAAAAATGTTATCCATTATCAGGAAATGTATTTTCAACTAAACTTTTAATAAAATAATATTTCTTTTATCGAATTCCAATAGAGTAGTTGTTTATCGATATGAAAACTTACTTTGTTTTAAATCCATATATTATTATTACATAAGCTTTATATACTTTTTAAGTACTTTTAAATTTAAATTGGTTACGATTGAAAAAATATCATAATATTTGATTGTATAAACTCGAACACAAGATTATCTTATGCATTTGCAAATTATGATAATACTAAAATATATTAATGTGATACAATACAAACATAAAATTAACTTAACACACATAAAATTTCGCAAATATGATCTGCTTGGATGATATAATTATATAGGCAAATTTTAAATGGAAACATTCAAGTTGAAATTTCTAAAATCAGAAAAAGTACTATATAATAATAATTAAATAAATATCTATTAAGAGTAAATAATTTAGTAGTAATTATATTTGTTTCATCATGCTGTATACTAAGCGTGATTTTAAATAATATCAATTTTAAGATAGCTAAGAGGCTATTATTTTATAACTTTATGTTCAATATAAGATTACTTTACTTTTTGACATTTTTACGTTATATTACTCTAACAGTTCATTAACTTGTTTTAAATGAAAAACAATAATCGCACCTCACTAGCAGCCTATCTAATTTCAACATTCCTAGGCGCCGAATCGTCTACCTTTAATAATAGATTGAGCAATTTCGTAATCACAATTTTTGCAATATATCAAACCGTTAAACAGATTCTTAATATTTAGTTATAAACTGAAGTCACTGAATAAGCGTTTTTAGCAGTGACTGAACAACAGTTTTCTATCCTACGACATTTATTTTCAAAATAAATGTAAGAGGTTACTATGAGAATGTGAATTACTATTAGTTGAATTTACAATGAATTGAAACACTGCAAAGTGTACTATAATATTCCACTTTTTATTCCGGAGCGTGCTTGACATTAATTAAAAAAAGGCATTTGTTACCTTTACATGAATGTATAAAAACCGAGATATCGAGTATATTATTAAAACTTTTGCTCTCCATATATTAACGAATATAGCAGGTAATATCTATAAAATTAATATGAAAGTTGAATTCTCGATTTGATTAGAATTTTTATGTAGCTGATCCTCTCTTTGGTATGTAGATTAAGTATAGTAATATCATATTTTTTAAATATCAAACAATAAAAAACAAATATCTATCTAATAAGCTCTTAATTAAGTATGTCACATATATAATTAAAAAGTAAATTTTAGAATTTTAGAAATTACTGAAGCATTCAAAATTTAAATTTTTCCATCTTCAATGAATCATTCTTACAGAATGATTCAGCACAAATACATATGCGTCCCATGACGGAAAATATTCTCCCCGGGTAGGAGAGAGACATTTTCCGGGGACTCATCAGTTATAGTGGTTGCGTGCATTATTTGATTGATTGAATTTTAAGAAAGCACATATTTATTTTTAAAGTTTAGTGAGGTAATAAATGATTTAAATTATTTAAAATTTCAAAATTTTAAAAGTTCTGAAGTTAATGACTACTTTTCAGAAATAAGTATATAACTTATTTATATTTTGTTTAATATAATTGAATTATTTTTCATGTTAATTATTCATGAATACATGTTTTATAATCTAATAATTTGTATAGAAATTTTTTAGGCATCTAAAATATTTCTTTTTATTTTAAATAAAGTATTCTGTTCGTTGATTATTTTCAAAATAGAGTTTTCATAGTTTTTGCTTTAGTTTTCTATATTAAATAATAGTGATTTGCAACAATGATTATAAAATACAATATTTATAACTATTTTGTAATCATTATTTATCCTAGATGTATAACAATAATTAATATTTTAGTTGCGCTCCTAAATTGTGAACTTTTTATTTTATATTGTAACTTTAATTTCTAATATTATCAGAGATTTAAATATTAGAATTCGTTAAAAATTATTACGATTGTAAACATGAATTTTGGAATTAAAAAGTTAATATTTTATCTATTAATTTTTGAAAAATAGTTCATCAAATTAAATAAATAGATTTTCAATCTGTGAGTTATTCATAATTTTTAAATTAATAGTTAAATTTAATTCTCATTTATAAAATTCATCTTTATTTTCTAATAAAAACAATATATTTTTCAGCAAATTTTTAATAGAAAGTACTTATAAGCAAATTTTGAATTAAAATTAAAATTGTAAATTCAATTTGAAATATATGAATAAATTATCAATGATATCTTAAGATATATCCGACATTTATCACGCTGTGGTATTTAAATGTTTGTTAGAACATCCAAACTCAACAAAAATTTAATTGTAACACATTTTCTTAATTTTTATTTAGGATATTTTGTATTTTTAAGACAAAATATAAATGAAATCTGCTTTAAAAATCTAAATATTTCAATGGTTTGAATAGGTTCTTTATTCCTCTATAAGGATTTTCAAAATCATTTTAATGTCTCAATCTATTATAAATAAATTTTATCTTAATTCAAATTTTATAAATTTGAAAAATTACTTAGGTAATCCTTTTGAATAATTGAATGTATAACAACATTGCGCACAAATATTGTACTCACATATATTTTTAATATTTCTAAAGGGGTGTTAAATTAAATGTTTTCTTAAACTTGTATAAGGATATAAAATTCAATACCGCTAACAAGTGATTAGTGCTGCAGATTCCTTTCATATAAAAATTCCTTTCACTGATGGCTACTTTCTCTGAATGCGATTTCAACAGTGATTTATATTTAACTGAGCTTAAATAATTTGCATTGTGATCAGCTTGTTACATTTAAATAATTACAATGTTAATTCTAATGATATCTAAACATCACACATCGAATAACAAATACCATGTATCTTAAGGTATTCAATTATATTCTGACTATGGAAAAAAAAAGAAGCAACAGTCAAAAATTAAAATACATTTAAATATGTCATGAATGGATGGGAATAAATCCTATATAATTTCAAAATTAACTTAAAATTACTTTTAAGAAACAGGGGAAATTTAATAAAAAATATTAAAAAGAAATAAAATTTTACCATAAAATTAATCAAAAATAGAAAAACTGAAAACACGATGATTTTTCTAAATAAATTTAAGTAGATTTTGCATTTTATTAAAATAAAATTTTCATTAAAAAGTATAAAACACATTTTAATAAAACAATTTGTCGATTGAACTCTATTTTAATATTTGTAAGACATATATGTGCAATAACAAAATTTGTATTCTGAAAATGATGTATTTCGAAAATAACCTCTTTAATAAAATATGAATTGTGTGTGCATATTAATAAGAGTGTATGGATATCACAATTATTTAGATGCTTTATTTTTCTTTTAAAGTTTTCAATACAACCTATAATTGATTAAAATATTTTGGACGTTTTATAATCATTTAAATTTAAAAGCTATACTTTTTAATTTATTGAATAATCAATATTGATAAACAAAATGACAGATGATCAATATATGTGAATGAGAGATGATCAATACATCAGCCTTATCAATATATGTGAATTCAAAAATGTAATATTTTCTAATTTACTTTACGATTTATCAAAAAAATATGTGTAAGATTTTCATTGATATTGTTAATAATTTCTAGATATTGTACAAGAATTCAAAATATTTTTAATATAGAATAAAATGAGTTCTTTAATATTTTCAGAAATGTTTGAATACCTTACAATAATTATTATATTCTTTGTCAATTTAAAAAATTTATATTTTGGATAATCATTAAAAATATGGAAGATACACAGAGAAGTGGTTATTCAGGGTTAGGACTTAAGGGTTGTTATATTTATTTCTTATCATGGAAAAAAAAGGACAAGGAAAGCTTCAGAAAAAAAGGAATACCCACATCCAAATTGAGGTTCGAACTCGGAACCAACATTCGGATTTGCATGTTGATGATTGAAACATTTTTTGGGTAGTATTAAAATAAACACAATATGAATTAAGTAAACACATCAACTTTTAAAATAATTCATAAATTTATTTTGTGCCATCTACCGACATCTGCAATAATTAAAAGAAAATAGTTGCAAATTATTTTCAGTAATATGGCGTCATTTCTCGGTTAACTATAACAGTAGTTTTTTAATGGTTAAGCAAATGGAGATTAAATATTATATTCCATATTGAAAATGTTAGATACTGCTACTGTAGATATGCTATGATTCAGTCTTAAATTATGAATCAGATATTCAGTCAGTGTATAATTCACTCATTTTCTGCAAAGCTCACAGATATTGCTCAATCTATTTGCACTCATATTAAAATATACTTATTAAACATTATAATGTAGAAGTATAAAGCATTTGGTGCAGACAAATTTCTTAAATTATTTTATACTTCTGTTTCTCTACACTTTGTATAAAAATTATTGTTTTACGTTAATCTTTCTGTAAATGTAGAAAAGATTTATATAACTCTTAGCTTGGACCAAATGAAATTTCGATTTTAGGCAGTAGGAACGCTAACCACTCAACCATTGGCCATCCACAAGGGAAAAACATATAGTCCTAGAAATAGAACATACAAAGATATGACACTTCTTTTTTATGATTATTTTCTAAGGATATTATACTTGTTGTCTAAGTCCTGAAGTTAGAATATTTATTTTTTAATATTGGGAAGCACCTAAATTAGTTCGACAATGTAACATAATTTTTGGTAAATTACTTCTGAACTTTGTTCCTCTCGAGAATGATTTGAGTGGTGGGCTGTGTATAATCTTATTGCCTCTCTGCAAAATTTACCCAAGTACTTTTATTGAAACATAAAAACAAAAGTTATTACGTAAATCTTAATTACGCAAGAATAGGCATACATAAATATTTGAAAAAAGTATATGTTATATTTAAATTTCTTGAAAATATACATATTTAGGTTAAATGCAGACGTTATAATTACACTACTGGCCATTAAAATTGAAAACACCAGGAAGAAATGCAGATAACAAAATGATATTTTTGGACAAATATATTATACTATAAATAACAAGTGATTAAACTTTCCAAAATTTTGGCTGGATAGATCCTGAGAAATCAGTACCCAGAACAACCACCTCTAGCAGTAATAACAGAAGTTATACGCCTGGGCATTAAGTCAAACAGAGATTGAATTGCATGTACAGGTACAGATGCCCATGCAGCTTCAACACGATGCCACAGGTCATCAACCGTAGTGACTGGCGTTTGGTGATGAGCCAGTCGCTCGGCAACCATTGACCAGACGCTTCCTATTGGTGAAAGATCTGGTAAACGTGCAGGCCAGGGCAACAGCCGAACATGTTCCGTATCAAAGGAGGTCCGTACACTACCTGCAACATGTGGTCGGGCATTATCCTGCTGAAACGTAGGGTTTCGCAGGGCTCGAATAAAGGGTAGAGCCACGGGTCATAACACACCAGAAATGTAACGTGCACTGTTCAAAGCACCGTCAATGCGAACAAGAGGTGACCGAGACGTGTATCCAATGGCACCCCATACCATCACGCCAGGTGATGGGCCAGTATGACGATGACGAATGCACGCTGCCAGTGTGCGTTCACCACGATGCCGCCAAACACGGATGCTAACATCATGATGCTGTACACAGAACCCGGATTCATCCGAAAAGATGACGTCTCACCATTCGTGCGCCCAGGTTCGTCGTTCATCACACCATTGAAGGTGCTCTTGTCTATGACGCAGCGTCAAGGGAAGCCACGGCCATGATCTCCGAGCTGAGAGTCCATGCTGCTGCAAACGTCCTCGAACTGTTCGTGCAGAAACTTGTTGTCTTCCAAACGACCCCGTTTCTTGACTCACGGCTCGTGACGTGGTTGCACGATCCTTTATGGCCATGTGGATAATATGCCTGTCTTTTAGGCTGCTAGTGATAGGAGGCCGTTGAAATCCCGCATGGAATTCCGTATTACCGTCCTGAAACCATCGATTCCATATTCTGCTAACAGTCATTGGATCTCGAACGACGCGAGCAGCAATACTGCGATAAGATAAACCGCAATCCCGGTACGCTACAATTCGACCTTTATCAAAGTCAGAAACGTGCTGGTACGCATTTCTCCTTCTTACAGGAGGCATCACACTAACTTTTCACCAGGCAACAACGTTCAAATGCAGTTTGTGTATGAGGAACCAGCTGAACAATTTTCTCATTTAAATAAATTGTAGGTGTCGCTACTGGCGCCTGCTTTGTCTGAATGCGCTGAAAAGCTAATCATTTGCATATCACAGCACCTTCTTCCTTTCGTATAAATTTCACGTCTGTAGCATGTCGCCTTCTTCGTGTAGCAATTTTAATGGCCAGTAGTGTATAAATATAGGTCTGTCATTACACATGAATTTTAATACGTATAACACAATAATATAATGGTTAGGTGACAAGTAGTCTGGATTGGATTAACATGATGAGTAAAACATTTTTTGGATACAATTAAAATAAAAAAAAAAAAAATTAAGTAAACTGAACATTTTTTATAATAATTTATAAATTAATTAGGCGCCATCTATCGACATCTGCAGCAATTAAAAGGAGATAGTTGCAAATTATTTTCAGTAATATGGTGCCATTTAATGGCTAACCACTACAGCAGTTTTTTAATGGTTAAGCAAATGGAGATTAAATATTATACTCCATATGGAAAATAGAAACTGCTACAGTGGATATGCTATGATTCAGTCTTAAATTATAAATCAGATATTCAGTCAGTGTATAACTTGCTCAGTCAGTGTATACTGCAAAGATCACAGATTTTGCTCAATCTATTTGCATTTATATTAAAATGTACTCATAAAACATTATATTATAGATGTATAAGGCAGTTGTTGTAGACAAGTTTCTTAAATTATTTTATACCTCTGTTTCTCTACACATTGTATCAAAAAAATTTTTTTTGTCAATCTTTCAATAAATGCAGAAAAGATTTATATAACTCTTAGCTTGGACTAAATGAAATTTCTATTTTCAAACCGGTAAATCCCGGGTTCGAATCTAAATATTGCTGTAAAAAAATAAACGAATCTATGTACATATCTGAGAGAATTGATGCTTGGGATACTTTCAAATTTCTCCCTTTGCAACATATTTACAAGATCCAAGCAATTTAAAGAGGATGAATTACGTTAATCAGTTGTTATAAGAAATCAGCTACTGCAAATGTTTGAATGTTAAGGTATCTCGTATTTAATATAATATATATTATGCATATATATTAAATAATATACATCATAAATATAAAAATTTACAAGAAAGATCCTACCACAAATAATAAGTTTGTTGCTTTTAATGACAGATATAAATATTAATCATTGGAATAATTTTATCTTGTTAACAAGCAGATTTAAAATAAGTCAATTTAAATATAGACAAACATATTAAAGCCAATTGATTAGTATATTTATAATTTGGTTTGGGCGTTCCTGCGTTGTACGAGGAAAACTGTGCATTATAAGACAAAGTTTTCTCAACAAAATTATCGTTGAGTCTAAAAGTCATTTACATATTTTGTATTTGCAATTCTAGGATACCGATAGTACAATAAAGGAAGTAAAGATCACAGTCTCTAATATTGTCTGTCAAAATTATTTGTTGATTTTAATGGTCAAATAAAAATTTTATTAGGTCTAAATCATCATAGGAAAAAATTAAAATTTTAATTCAGTTGTAAAATGGTTTTTAAATAAGATCTACAATGTGATGTCTTGATGTAACTCACATATTCCTTACAATTTTCTAATGAGAATTCAAGAATGTTTTTGTTGAATATTTGCATTGAAAATGAGTTAATTTTGAAATTTTATTGATATTTTTTCAGTTAAATTCTAGAAAATTTCTTAATTACTATGTATGGTATTGAAATAAACCGTCAATGGTTTAATACAAATTTAACTATACTCTTATTACCTTTTAAGCAAATACTTGCAGAAAATTATATGAGGATAGAATAATGGTACATAATATACTCATAAATGAGTACAATTTGGTATTGAAATAGAACCGTTATTAAGTAAATTTAAGTATATCTGATTCGTATATCCTATGATCAAATTTTTTAATTAAATGTATTTATTCTTTATGCATAATAAATATATTATTCGTAAAATACTCAACTATTTATATATATGGGAATAATAAATAATTTATATTTATTATTATAACAAGTCTGCTTAATTTCATTGAGGGTGATTAACTTTCTAATTTTTTGAGATTACTGATAGCACATTCAGAAGATTTATTTATCAAGTGATAGATAAACATGCCAAACTTAAATGTAAGTTCTCATAGTAATTAGCTTACAAATAATAGAATGGGGTAAAATTTCTTTGTTTTATTTAGAAAAATATTAAGATCTTATTTAGAGACGTAGTAATTAAAAGAAATAATTAGGTATTAAATGAGATAGTATATAATCTTTTACCGGTGATATACTTTGTTTTAAGTATTAGTTAATTAGATAAGATAAATTACATGCCATTTATAGTGATTCTAACTTTCTTTTGTTTTGGATTAAAAAAAGAATGACTAAAGAAATTTTAAATTAACCTAAAGGAATTAAATATTGCGTTTCAAATGATTAAGTGTTTTGTTTTATATAATGGACACGCCTTGTAAAGTTAATTAATTGTCTCATTTTTTAACAATTTTTTTTAAAGAAAGTAATGTTATTAATTATTTCGAAAAAGAATATTATAGAAATAATTTAGAATTTTAAGGAAAGTGATGGATTAAATCTTTTGAATTATAAATTAATCGTGTACAAGAAATTTAACCCTTCGCTTTTGCACTGATATTACAATTATAATATGAATTGAATTTTATTTGTGATGTTGTAAAAAGTTAACTTCATTGGAAATATTTTGTATTTGAATGTATACAAAGAATAGTTTAGTGCCATTAATGTAGCTGTATGAACTTTTATTTTCAAGTTTTATAAATATATGATGACATTACGAATTTAATGATATAGTTTGCAAAATTTATTATTATTAAACAAAATATTTTTCACTTTTTAAAAGTTATTTTGAAAATATTATTCAAGTTAACATTCAGAATTTTATATAGAATTAGCGAGAAAAAATTTTAATTTAAAAAAAAAAAATGAATAAAAGTGAATATTTTTGCAAAATTTTAAATACTTTTTTCGAATAATCACATTAAATCTGAAATCGTGTCAAAAATTGTATTAAATTCAATCATATTAAATTCAGTTTATATACACTGAGTGGTATATTATCAAATTACAGAATTCTGATATAAATATTAACAAAGAAAAATAACATATTCCAAAAGTATTTATTATACATCAATTTAAAACTTAAAAAAAGTAAATTAAAATAACACACACTAATTTAAAAGATTATTTACCCTGATTTTCTGTTAAAAAAGATTAAAAAAAAACTTTTTTCACTTGTTTTGTATCTCATTTTATCATCAATGGAATTTCAGCATTTTAGGAAGTATTTGAAATTATTTAAAATATCAGATATTATTAATAGACGCTCAAAATTATAAAGCTTTTATTTCCTGGAAATGAAAATCAAATGGAAGTTATGACTCATTTCCCCAGGTTTATATCTATATTCTTCGCTTAGTTTTGGTTGTTAGAGCATTAATAGATACTTCTTGACAAGATCTTGTGCATTTATATTCCATGTCACTGACTGTTGACATGGGATTCACAAAGTGGTTCGAATGTCTTGAACAATCAACTCATTGAACATCGAGTATCTCACAGTCCCGACTGTTGAAAGCTAATTAAGTCAGCAGAATGTAGTGGTATATATATTCTTATCAATCTAACAATAGCTTGCTAGAAATTGAAGGGAATTATTTATTCGTTTATGCATAGAAACAAACCGAATAGAATTGTTCAGATAATGATACATGCAATGAGATATATGCATGTGTGGACAGTTACACATGAGAAAAAAAAAAAACTCAAAATATAATGTTTCTAAGCCCATTAATTTTAAAATTAATATAATTTTATGTTTATTATTTTGAGGTCAATTTTTGATTAATAAACATACATTAAATAGGTACTTTTAATTATTTTATTTAAATTTATAATTGATCAAATACATACACATGATAATAGTTTCCTTATTTATAACATGAATATATTAATGCTTCTTTTAACATACTTTTTTATATTTTAAATTTAGAAAGTATCAAATGAAAAGGAAACAAAAATGGGTTTCAGAACAAATAAACATAACATGTGTTTTCGGAAAAACAATTTAAGATTAAAGAAATATGTAATTAAATTTAAAATTATTTTTGATATAAACGTTTTAGTATAGTAACTATGATAAGCATTAAAAATAAAAACTAAATGAGAAAATAATTACATAAAAAATATGTTAACTAAAATGTAACTTTTATGAAAGAAAAAATATTAAGGCCAAAGTAAACTAAGGCTTTGCAGTAGCTTAATTGATTTAATTGATTGTGTATTGATATAAATTCCGTGACATATTCGAACTATTTCATTTTAAAGCAAATTAAAGACATGTTCAGCAATTCTTGTACATAAATATGTTTTTTCTACATAAAAATGTAATATTTAAAAACATTTGTTTCTCCTCTTCAGTTAAACCATTCCGCCATTGTTGCAATGATCTGCAGCTTGTTGCCATTCAAATGTTTTTTCTCATAAATAATAGTTTTCAAATGTAGATGAAGAGGGTGCCCAGAAAACTACCATGTTTTAAGTGAAGGGATATACATTCAGAAAACGATGTACTAAATACACTATTATTGCCTAGTGACATATAAACTCAAGACTTTTGAATCTTAACAGAATTGCTAAAATGAGTTACGTCTTCACAAATTGAATTTATATGAAATCATTTTGATTTTGGTATTATTGTACTCTAACATATATATTTGCGATCAGATTCCATATTGTATGTTGTAAAACAATGCTCATGTGATTATTTATAAAAAATTATTATATATATATTTTTTAAATTGTATGTCATTTGAATTTTTTAATACGTGTACATAAAATAATATTATACTATTTTTGCTTAACTAGAAGCCTATTAAGTAAAAATAATATATAGGAGGTAAATCTGGTAGGACTCTTTCATTCTATTGAATATTAAAAAAAATATTTACATTATAGACTGTTAATTTAGAATGTAAAATAAAATATTCTTTCATTTTCTGATTTTCATGCATTTGTTTGTAAATATAGTTTAGCAGTTTACAGCTAAATTTTCATAATTAAAAATATCTATGAATACAAAACATTTTCTATCCCTTAAAAAATTTCAGAAAAATCTCATACCGCTATAATTGTATTTTAACTTCACTTCACTTTTCAAGGACATCCGCTTCAACAAATTTTATCTATTTTTAAATATTTATATAAAATTAAACTTCAATTAAAACGAATCGGTTAAACACTTTTACTAACTTTTTAACTTTTATTGAAAAAATAATATATATAGTAACAAAAGTTAGACTGGGAAATAATTTACCCATTAAATTGAAACTTCTATCCTAATTGAAGAATTATGAACAATGACAAGGTATTTTAAGCTATTCAGTAATTTTAAAAATAGAAGTTATTAGAAAATTAATTCATTAATGAGGATTTTCATATCATAATGACACTCATTTACTATAATGGGTTTTAGTTCATCCCTTTGTTCTCTTTAATGACCTTAATCCATAAAATTAGTTTTTCTTTTACTCTGATGAAGTTCAAACAAATTGCCCTTTAGGGTATTAAATTGCAAAATTCTAAGGAGCGTATAACAATGTTTTTTAATTACAAAGATTTATCGTTTTGATAAATTGATGGGTTATCACATTACTGTCACATTATTGATTGGTTGTCACAGTACTATTTAGTTGTCACATTTCTGCTTTTGACATACAAAAATTTATTCAACAAGATTAACACTTAAAATTGAATTTTGAATCAATACAAATATCTGCTCCTGAATAAAGTGTTAAACCAATTAATTGTTGATTTAAGAGCCTCAGCGTTAATCATTCATCTGCGATCAAAATTTTTGAATTAAAACTTTGGTTTTTTTAATAATTGTATAAATTTATAAGTATTTCAAGAGAAAACTTATTTCAAAATTAAATCATATAGATCACTTTGTTTTATATCGTCTTATACGATATAACACATAACATATAAATTTATTAAAGTAGATTTAATAATTAGATCAATATTATAGACATATAGGTATCAAAGAAAACGTGAACTAAGAGTTTCAAGAATTTTTTTTAAATTTAACCAAAGCATTTTTCAATTATTTATTTTTTCACATTTAAGGAACACTTCTAACATTCTAAAGACGTGCGTTTTTTCATCATTGATTCAGCTTAAATACATGAATTAAATTAAGGCACATTTTTGCTGGTGTTTATTAAAAGAACACACAAGAAATACTAAATTGATATAGAGAAATTTTACTTTAATTCCAGGTTTATCATGTACATTTTAGATGCTTGATGTTATAAATGATCGATCATTCGTGCATCCGTAAATGTAAGTCTCAAAAATTGTTGAACTTTTTTTTTTATGTGAATTGTGGAGCACCATCTTGCATGAATATAGTTTCTGGAAGGCAAACTTGTTGATGAAGAGAAGAATTACTTATGTCTCGAAAATACATCTAGATGGCACAGCTTGTATAGAGACTAGGTGTTAAATCTTTGAAAAGTGACTCATTCAAAAAATATGTTCTAATAACAAAAGAGGCGGGGAATCCGCACCATACAGTCATTTCCGTATCCTGCATTGGCTTAATGTGCACTCATATTGGCTCTCATTCACCCAGATATAACAGTTTAGAGAACACACCTGTTCATTAAAGTTTAAAATGAGCTTCGTCTGTACTCAAATTGTCCTATTGCGACTGGCCACGAATCTTGCTATCATTCTTGCGAGGAATTTTAAAAGAAAACGTTTTGCAAATCCCCAAGTCTTTCTGTTCTTATTGATGATCCACTTGAATCTGATATGGGTAGAAATTTAGAGTTATGCGCAGGATATGACGCATAGCAGAATAGAGCATATAGAGGGTTTACAACATTGTCAATACATTGATACATTCGTGAATTGATTCACTGCTGGGTTTCGCAACCTCTGTAGCAATGTCCTCTACGATATCTTTGCTTACTCTTTTTCTTTATTCCGGTAAAACGACTAGCTGTTTTAACTCACAAATTTCATCATCATGTCTCGATAAGTATGATCTGATATTGCTCTGCCTCTTTGTTTCTTGAAACGGTAAAACTCTCACAACTACCACTGCATTCTCACAATTGTGTTAGTATAGTTTCAGTTGTGGTCTCCCCACCAATGCCATTATTCAACAAGTCTCACTTGTCTGTGGCATGAACAATCCCCTCCTTTTATTGTGCTTGTAATTTGCATATATTGCTACAAAATTCTAATGTTCAATGTCATCTGGTGATGATAATTTAAACTATTTTTATATTAGAAATCTTGAGAGCCTCTTTCGAGGTATCTGTTGTTCAAATATTTTTCTGATGTCCTCAGTAAATGGACTTTCATGATTCTTTGAATAATGGAACTTCAATTATGATTAATCTGTATATTTTTTTAAACTTTTTAATTTTTTTGTTATAAATGTGTATATAAAAATCCCTAAATCATTCTAACAAGACACAAATACAATGGAAATTAACATTCTATAATAACAGTATTCTTCTCCATTTTTTCACAATTTAATAAAATAAATTCTATAATATTTTAAAAATATTTTTCAAATTTTAATGAACATTTCTCTGATTTTATTATATTTTAAGATGAATTTTTAAATTTATAAATTAATTCTTAATACTTTACACTTTCATTTTTTACTGAAAAATTTAATGTTTTTTTTTTATAATTTATGAATATTATTATATTTTTAGGAAAGGATTCGCAAATTGACGAAAACTCTTTTAACACTTAATTTGAGAGTCCTATAATATCTTATAAGTCAACGTATTTTGAATTACAATGATATAAGAAACCAAGTGTTTTAATAAAAATATTTATCCTACAAATTTTAATTATAGAATTTCCCTTAGATACTTCAGCCAGCCAAATTTATATCATTTGCATAAATCAATTATTTTATTTATTTTTCATTAAAAGCTCAGAAAAGTTCCATAAATCCCTCGAATTAACACCAAATAGAATGGAAGTTAAGATTTTAATAATTATTTTTCCTTTTATCGCAATTAAAGGAAACAAATTGTATAATATTTTAAAAACTTTGTTTTTGATAATTTATATACTGAAAAATTGTTTACAGCAATTTGAAGTTTTAATTTCTTCTACTCGGAAATTTTTAGAAAAATATGTGACAACCTTTTCTGTAATCGTCACTAGTTTTCACCATCAATTTACAAGAAATTACTTATCAATTGGAAGGAATCAATATAAGAAATGAATAATGTACATTAAACGCTATTCAATCACGTGTAAAGTCAGTTTGGTGATATGTGCTGGTTGATTGAACGAGTGGTATGATATATGATCTTGGGAGACATTATCTTTCATTGCTCCAAGTGGGATCCGTAATGATAACGTCTTCACTTCAATCGCAGTGATTGATGATATCGGTATCATATCATTAATTGACATTTGGTATACCTAAACAGAAACATATACAACGCGTTTGTAAAAATAATGTCTTTTCTATTCTTATTGTAAAACGTGTTTTATACTTAACAAAACTGTTCAAAAGAAAGATAATCATATGACTGTAACTTTTAATTTTAAAAGTTGGAATGAAATTCTTAAGCATTTTTCTCAAAATAACATATTTGTTTTACATGAGTTTGAAAATATTCATGCAAAAATATTTAAAGCATAATGTTAGCATATTTGAACTAATTAATAAATTATAAACGCAAATTATTTTGCTTAAGATTATTTCCAATACCTTATTTTAAGATCAATGAAACGTTGTGTGAGAGTGTAATACTTACATTGAATAAAAATCTAAACAAAATTCTATATATATTTTGAAAAACAAGAAATGATATTTTTTTGTATAAATTTATTAAATTAAATCACTTCAGACATTCATTCATATATTTTAACCTTTTTAAAAAAATTGCTTCAAAAATGCTCTTTTGTTATCTGGTTTATGAAAATTTATTCAGATGAGAGGTATAAATTATTCTAGTTATAAGATTTTTGAAACGCTAATGAGAAGGAAGGAAAAAGTAGTTTAAATACCTCATTATTTGCATTGTTCTTAATTAGATTAATTAAAATCAATTTTATTTTCTGATTTATAAGAAGTTAAATAAAATTTATGCTCCGTAACATAATTTTCAGAAGCGTAATGCTTGATCAGAGTTTAATGTAGTTTAGTATACTTATTTTTGGTTGCCTCTTTTTTAGGAAAGCATATTTTAGATTTCCGAAATAATCAAAAAGTGAATATTTAGTATTCTATAGTTTGAAGTGATGATTGAATGAAATTTTTTAATTCAAATATTCTGTTAATCTTAAATCAAAGTTAAAAAAAAATCTGATAGCTTATATCAATTAAGTTGAGAATATTGTTTTTAAATTTGATTGTAAATCTTAAAATATTAATTAAGGGAAACAATTCTCACAATGTATTTATTAGTTTATGAATTGAAATAAATTAAACTTAAATAAAATAAAATTTTATAAATGTGTGTGAATATTTATATTATTTTTATATTTGTTGAACTTCTAAGCTCAAGCTGTAAACATAAATTTTGAAATATAACTCATATTTTGAGACTTTTAATCTGAAGATTATCATAGTACGCAGTTTTCATTAAAAAAAATATCATTTCTCTAGTAATATCTCAAGAGTATAAAAATACATTACCCATAAAGAAATACATTAAATAAAAAATATTATAGCATATATTCCCAAATAACCTAGTTAATAGCTTTACCAAAGCTTTATTCAATTTACTGCATTAGAGATAAATGGATATGGTAGAATTTGCTAAGATATCATCTGCAATATATACAAGTATTTTTATGATGCAAGCTTTAGAATTACTTTAGGTCTTTCATAGATCGTTAATTAATGTTATTAATTTTATTATTTTGTTTACTGCACTTCTATCCCAAATTTTTCAATAAATTAATTTGCTAAATAAATTAAATTTCTTTCCGTAGTGCATATAAAATTTGATTTCACGTGTATCTTAAATTATTAACCAAAGCTCTCCAACAAATAAATGAATTTATTTTTCAAATGGCAACTTGAAACTTAGATTTTAAAAATAAAGTTGTTGTTTCTGATGACACTTGGCAACGCTAAGCCAGCCCGTCAGAGACTAGGCGAATTAAGTAAGAGAGAGAGAGAGCGTCTTCCGTTTTTGAATAGAGCACCCTCTCACTAAGAAGGAAGGTGGGAGCACGAATTTTTGCTCATAGATGGCAGCACCATCTGAATCTTCCAATTTAGAGATTGAAACCAGTGAAGACTCATAGCCTGGCTTCAACCACCCCCAAAGGTATTAATTTGTAATGGTAACATGGAAGACATTGCTACCCGACATATTTTACGTGCCACAGTCGTCATTAGTGAACACGACGGATCATCGGCTAAGTCGGGATTTGAACTTACTAATTTTCGTTAATTTGAACAACGCGCTAACCAACCAGGCTACCGCGGCCCATAGTGAAGTTGTGCGTTTGGTATATACTTCATGAGAGGAATGTGATTTGTATGTAAGCTGGGACTGAAATTAAATAGTTTTGGCTGGTGTTTTGAAGGGGATTATGAAATGGAATTTTCACAATTAATAGTCTTATATTATATTGATTAGCTGAAATGTAATTACATTATTTACCTAATGAAGAAATGACTGATGGTATGTAAATGTCATCGAACACAAGGTGCCAAGAAATACAAATCTAGTTTTAACATTTCATAATTTTCTTAGAAATGGTCAAATATCAATATGAGCATATATTTAAAGGAAAAAACTAATTAAATTATTATTTAAAAACAAATTACAACACTCTTCCATTAAAACTGTTATTATAATTTATGGATAAAATTACCCATTTTTATTGCTTATAAACAACACTTTAAAATGCCTTTGGATACAATACTTTCAAACTGAGTTTTAAAAAGAAGATTTTTTGTATTAAAGAATAAAACAATGAGGCAAACTAGAAACAAGTTCTATGTTAGATTTACAAACATGCTTTTTAATTAATATAATCTCTGAATCAAATGATAAAAATACTGAAAAATAATATTGATTTTGAAAATAACTAAAAACTTTTAAAGTAATCCTAATACTAGTATATCGTTTCTCTGATATAAAACTTTAACAATGTTTCAAATCTAAAAATATGGTTTCTAAGTATTGTAACATAATTTCATATGCTTCTGCAAGAGAGAAATATTTTAAAATTTTTTAATTTTTGTTTTGAAACTATACGTGGTTATCTGAACTGATATATTGGTGAAATGAACCCCTCCCTTTATTTTATTTTTAGTTACATGAAAGTATCTTTAAGAAATATGATAAAAATATATTTTTATTATAAAGAATCCTATTTCTACTTTTAAATTAAATTTCTCTGAAGCATAATCTATTTTAAACTTTATCCTTCAATGCTCACTTTTATGAATTTTAAAATTTGTCACCTTATTCTTTGTCGTATGGGGAACATCAAATATATTCTTTCGTTTTCCCTTACACACAAGTGATTCAAATATTTTAAAACTGAATTATGACGGAAGAAATGCTTCAGATTCTTTAAATTAAGGTAATTTAAATTTTGAGTATGATAGAGTTGTGAAAAATGAAACTCATACATTACTTCTGACTGTCCTCAGCTAGATTTGAATGTCAAGTATAAATCTATACTTTAAATTCAAAATTTATTTCTTCAATTTGATATTTTTCTACTTTTGACTTCAAAATTCAGCTGCACTTTATTCACTATGGAAGAAAAGTAGACGATTTTATATAATTACAAATCATGTTAAATGTTTCATTGATTACTTGGAATATTTGGTTTAACAGTTGTTTTTTACACAGCAAATTATGTGACTACTTTATTACATTTTTTGTATTTACGGTAATGTACTTAAAATGTTTAATAATGTTTAATTAGAAACGTACATGAGTATCAGATTACCACATAAAGGCATTCTCAACATCTTTGTTCTTGCTTCTAGTTGAATTCAGAGATATTATTTACTTATAATTATAAAGTTATTTTATGAAAATGGATTCAAAAATGACCTTTACATTTTAACACAATAACTTGGACTTTTACTCAAAATCATGAAATCCTACATCATTATAATTAGATTTCAGATAATAATATTCTAACATAGATAGGTCCGAATTGATATTATTTGTAGTTATGAAATTCAATTTTAATTTACATTATCTATGTATTATCTACGTACATTGATTGATAGAGAGACTAGATACATGTTTGAAATGTATTGCTGTCTGTACAATGCATAAGACTACAACTCATCAAAAATTCAATTCGTTTCCCCAACATAAATAGAATGAAATCGCTCACAAAGTTCTGTAACAAATAAAATGATAAAACTGTAAAAAAGTAAGTAAAAATATAATTTATCTGCAGTTATTAATTATTTAACTATGATTCTTAATCATTTATTTTAGTTCATTTTATTCAATTAACTAACACTAAACTCATATTTGGCTAATCAGTTTTTATTATTCATATATTTATCTGTAAAATCAACTATATTTTATCGAATTAATAAATTTAAATATTATTCTTCATTGATTATTCACTTTATAATAACACTACATGAATTAAGATGAATTTATTTATTATATAACTTTAGTCTTTTATATAATAAGTGAAGACTAATGCAATAATTCTTGACATATCTGAAATTGCTTGGACGTTAAATATTCACAGGACTTTACTTAATGTAAAAATTATTTCTTACAAGTTATTATAAATATTGAAAGTGAATAGATAAAATTCAATTGCTAAAAAATTTAATAACTCCTTTAAATTGTTAATTCTCTAATTAAATGAAGATGCTAATAGTAATCCATAAAAAAAGTATGCCATAATAAGAATATTTCCTGTAACATGAGATGAATTAAATAAATTCAAAACTGTAGTAATTTTAAATTTTTTTATCAAGAAAAAAAAATGAAATTTTTATTAAAGTTTTCAAAGATAAAAATTTTTATGATACATTTTGATAGATTAAAGTAATGACAACACAAATAAATTATTGAAAAATTTAATTGGCAATTACATGGTAAAATTAAACATTTTTGGAATTCTTTTCAATAAACTAAAACTTTCTAAAGCAATATGAAGGCAAAAAAAAAGATTACACCATTTAAAAATAGGTTAATTAAAATATAGGTTAACTTAATTTATCTGTTTGTTCACTGAGATAAGTAAACTAAATGAAACCGCTTCATTACTATTTATCTTGCCAAAGTTAATTTGTGTAAATTTCATTCAAAATCAAATGATGTTATCTTGGTTAGCGAACTGGGAAAATGATATTATATTTACTACTCGAGGAGTATTAAAAAATATACAGTTTTTTTATGTCTATCATATATTTATCAAACATACATGCTGTTTAGATAAGTCTTAGACTGTAACTTAAGGTTAACGGGTTTGAAATATTTGTCTATCACCAAATGCTTGGTAGTTTCGAATCTCGTCTAGTGAAAAAGTCACACCTGAGTGGGTACCCTGAGCTCCAAATCCATGGCACGAGAGTTTAAAGACTGTGGACACCATAGATTAACTTAGATAAATTCCTAACCCGTGGAGCTCCAGCAACCCAGTGAGGGAGAATGTGGTCACCTTTCAAATCACTCACCAGGGAAATAATGATAAACTTTGCAGATCTTATGGGTATCGGTGCGAAGCTTCTAAAGTACGGGGCCTCTGCTTATCAAACAGTATCCTGTTACAAATTTGTGACAATCCATGAAACACATAGTATGTTACATGCGGGTAAATAAAAAATTAACAATTATTTTAAATAGTTTATAAGTAATTTATATATTTTTTAAGAAAACTCATATTAAATATTAAATTTGAAAACTATTTTATACTTGTCTTCAATAATTCATGAAATTAGATACTTTATTTCTGGTAAAATCATTAAATCAATTCAATAGTTAAAAATATATATTTGCTATATACTTGCATATTATTCATAATGAAATTGCAATTCAATTTTGTTTCATTTTTTTCGAAATCATGGTGTCTTGTAACATTAAAGGCAATAAATTAATCTTAATAGTAGTGCAGTTTATATTTATAGATCTTCTAAGACTTAATGGTATAAAAGTTTTAATCTCTAATGAATTTAACAATGAATGCTATTAAGAAATGGAATTAAATAAAGTATTAGAACATAATAATCATATCTTATTGTGTTTTCTGAATTTCAAAGATATTTTTAGTTATATAGTTACTATAAAATTTGTCTTGTTTATATGTATGTATATATATATCTATCTATATATAAATAGATTTATAAATTACTGTGAAAACAAAAATAAAATTATAAAATGATTATACTCTTTTGAGACGCAGAAAAATTATAGAAAAATTTGTATTTAAATGCATTTTCATCAAAATGTATATTATCTCATTAAAATAACTATAAAAACAAGAAATAAAGAATGGAAACATAAAGTAAACTTTCTTAACACAGTAAAATTTATAGTGTAATTGATTTTAAAATCAGCTTAAACTTTTGAATATTTTAGGAATAATTTTTATTTAAAAATGTATTTTATTACTAAAAGGCTAAAAACTAAAATTAATTATTTTATTTCATGTTTAAATTATTTTTCTATTAGTTTTATTTCAAGTATTGAGAATTGATCAAGATTTTGTAATATTGATATCAATTCACATTTATCTAAAGTTTTTCGTAAATGTAAGATGTAGAAAAGTATTTAACATATTGTATATTTAACAGAATTGCAGTGCGTATTAAGCTTTTCTTTAGATGTTTTATTACAGTACTTTTTATGAAAAAACATTTGAAATAAAATGTGGATTATTTTGTGAAAAATATTTTTAGAGACATATTTTCCCATTAAGTAAGAACATAAACACATAGTACTCTAAGAAGAGAAACACATAGAATTTCTAAGAATTTTATATCTTTAAAATTCACTTTAATGATTTCGTCTACTTCAGGTCTATTTTATTGATGATCCTTATCTTATAATAGTTTTTTTTTCACTAAGAATCAAGAGTACATAAAACAATTGAATCAGGAGTCACGCAAATAATGTATGATTTTGAATCAATTCAAAAAGAATGAAAGCCAAAATAATTTTAAATGCATGTGATTTTCAGCTGAATAAATTTACATAGTTTTACAAAAAATCGTTTAATTTAACTAATTATTAAATATGCAAAATAAAGTAGTCTAAATTAAATTTAAAGCCGCCCAACCTATCTAGTGGTTAGTGTAATTGACTAAGGATGGGGAAAATATGGGATCGAATCCCGTCTCGGGCATGGTTGTACTTTGTCTTTCTCTCTCTGTGTTTCTTGTCCTTTCCTCAGATGATGGATGAATGTGGATCGCCCTATAAACGGGTTTGTGGTGGTGTGGCGTGGGCGATGCTACTCGTACCTCCGTGACTTGGTTCACAGGTGCCCACCG
>JAPDSC010011015.1:0-23276 GCA_026290005.1 Latrodectus geometricus | reverse complement strand
TTCTCCAAATTAAAATTAATTAAAAATTTTTTACGCTCCACAACTACCGAAGATTGACTAAGAGGCTTAATAATAGCCGTCGAACATGACCTGGCTGAAAAAATTAATGTTAAAGAAATTATAAAACAATTTTTAGAATTAAAAGTGAGCAAAAAAAAAAAAAAAATTTTAAATAAATAAAAATAAAATCTTTTAATTTTTAACACTCGGATTGAGTGTATTTTTAATATGTAATAAAGTTTTAATATTTAGTGGTTTTATAATTTGTTTTTCTTTTTTTTTAAATATCTGTTCTGTATTTTATAATTATGCACCAGAAATGACTCTTTCCTTTTTTTCTGCGCAACCCTAATTTTAATTTAGTGCCAAATAAATAAATTAGTATTTTTTTGCTAATCAAAACTTCAACATTGCTGAAGATTGCAATTTTCTTACTCGTTTTATTTTACCATTAATCTTGGAAAGGGCTTAGGTTAGCTCTTAATTTTTGTTATAAAGGGGCGGCATTTTACCTCTTTGCCCGGGGATGTGAAGCTGCTAGCGCCGGCTCTGCTACGACTGTTGACATGCTGTCAAGTTTGATAATTTTTGGTATTTTATAGACATTCTCGACGATGTTGTATCCATGCGAGGTGCATCTTTAGCATCCAAATACCCAAACGGAATCGACGAAACCAAAATTGTGCGTAACTGGTTGTTACAGTCATATATAGGACGATAAACACCTTTCACAATTTTAGCCACCTGGTTAGCATTTTCGCCATTATAAAAGAAAAACTAAAATGTATCGAATTTTCTGTTTGTTGTCTTCTATCTTTAAAACCTTGCACTCATAACTGAATTAATCAAACAAAAAAACCGCAAGAGAATATTTTAGTGTCAAATGTCACCTTTCCAATAAGCATAAATTTGAAATTGTTTGATAGATACCTCACGAGATAGCGATCACTACAGACGTCTACCGAAAAATAATGGATAACTTTTTCCCCAACCTAATCTAAAACTTTAATCTGTGTGTATTAATGACATATGTATTTAATAAGAGTTCTTACAAAAAATGAAAACTTTGTAACTTAAGATCTTCAATTCTATTAAATCTATCATTTCTAATCTTTTTTATTAAATTATAACATTTTCAATTTATTTAATAATTTTATTATTTTTGCATACTTTTGCAAACTCTTACCGAATGACATGTTTTCTTTATAATTTATTTTATACTAAGGGAAGCAAATTCCAATTGAAATCATTAGCATTATGTCTTTATGTCACCTTTGAAATTTCTTTTAGAGAATTTCATTTCGAAAAAAGTTAGAAACCCATAAATAATTTTAATTGAGTTAAATATATTCTAATAATATAACTTTAGGAGTATTAAAAATTGCGAAAAGAACTATCAAAATAATAATATTTTTCAATAAAATGAAAAATCTTACATAATAAATTAAAGAATTGAATAAATTAAAAAATCGGAAAATGTTAAATAAATTTTGCATTGGATTTTTGAATTCATTTGTTCATGAGAATTTTTTTCTTAGTGTTACCACATTTGTAATGCCATTTTTTATAAATATATATTACAGTAGACACTCATTTTTAGAAATTCGTAGGACCGGTAAAATAAGTCTTAAAATGAAAATTTGTAAAACAGAGAAATATTAGTTCTTAAAATTAATTAATTTTTACTCTAAACTGTTTTCCTTTCATAAATAAATATTAGAAAAAATATTTTTAGTGTGCAGAATATAAGAAATAAATGTAAAATAAAATTCTTAGTTAAAAATAACCCTTTCTTTCATTTTACTAATGAAAAATCAGGTAAACTAATCTTATATTTCTTGTTTCAATATTACATTTTTCATTACTTCATTTTAAGAAAGGATTTCACGGTTATTTTTCTCGAAAAGTACCTCAATCGTACTAACTATTCATCTGATATACACAAGATATCTAATAACAACACAAATTCAATACTACAAATATTAGATTTATTCTGTATATCTATATAAGGATATTTATCACTTGTGACTTTTTACACTAATTGCATAGAATATAGTAATTTTTTTAAACTTTTTTTTCTCAAAAGATTAAAAAAAAAATTTTTTGTCAATAATAAATGAGTCGTAAAAGAATGTAAAATTTCTTATGAAATCTTCTATAAAAAAAACACCTATATTTTATCATTACTCTATTTTCTTCTTGTTTCTATCCGGTAAACCTAAAAGTTCTTTTCAGTTTCATTATGTTCTCAATAATTTAAATATCCGTTATTTCTCAAGTACAAATTGCATCTGAATTCATATTCAAAAAGTCCTGAAATGAAATTTCGGGTACCAATGAATTTCTTTGTCGAAGTTCTAGGAACGTTTTTCACAAAAGTCGCCAGGTAAATGTTCTTGGCTTTTGTATAATACTGTGAGATCTTTAATGAATCCTATGTGCTTGATACGTGGATTTTTAGACGAAAGTTTGATAACGCTGGAAAAATTTCAAGTGAATTACACAGAATAATCATAAATTTTAAAATTTGCAATTTTTACGATTCTCTAATAAAAAAAAAGTCGATCCGAGTCTCTCAATCATAAAAAAGTAAAAAATAAATAAATAAAAGGAATTGGAAACTAAATCATAGATAAAATATAACATAAATGAAAGCTGCCTGAAAAAGAGTTCATAAGAAAGTTATTTTTCTTATGAACTCTTTTAATTGCATGAAAATTATAGCTCGCAAATAAGAATTAAAATTATCTTTGCGTCTATGGAACCGTGTTAATGACCAGCTACTAGTGCGTAAAATCATGAGTGTTCGTAAAAACGAATGTCTACTGTATGATGTCCTATGTTGCCATTTTTACTGTCAAGAATTTGGTAATAAACATGTGGAATTATGAAGTAATATGTATGATGCAAGCGAAACAATAGAAAATAGGTATTTATGACGATAGATAAAAATTAACGGATCAACATATTGAAAAAGATTCTAAAAAAATAGCATTTTTAAAGCTAGATTGAAATAGTAGGATAGTTTTTTTATTATTTCAAAAAAAAAAAAAAAACCTCAATTTTATAAAAAGAATTCCCTAAAATTTTCTTATATCTCATCTTTAAAACGAAAGATTAATAAGAATTGCTCAACATAAAAATGTGTTCGTATTTGTATATAATTTGCTTAACAGAAATTTTAAAAAAAAGATACTTTATTCATAGAAATTTTTATCAGGACATTTGACAATATTCATTATATTGAGATTTTTGACATATCGGAGTTTGTTAATAAATGTGATGAAAATAATCCTTTAAAATTATTACTATTTATTATTATGCATGGTGTTTTTTAAATTGTTATTAATAAAAGTAGCTGAAAATCAAAGCAAACAAATCAATATTTGTTTTATTCTTCATGTCAAAATGGGGAAAATATTTATATAGTTTTCTAGTTTAATCATATTTAGATATTTTTTTTTTAAATCTGTATAAAGGTTATTGCAATAAATCATTCTATAAATTATTATATTTCTAAAGGGTGCCAAATTGCTTGTTTGAAAAAAATGCATTTTAATTATTAACTGAAAAAGCAAAGGAATTTAAAGGTAAGATTTTTAGTGATATACTAAGTTCTTACCTGAGCTGCCATGTTTACTAATGAAGGTAGTCTCAATTGTTTCCCGTGAGGTGTTTTTAAATACTGTTGCAAATTACCGTTGCACAAATACTCCATTACAATACAGAAAGGTTCTTTCTCCGTACAAATAGCGAACAATCGAACAATTTTAGGATGGTTGATGGCTTTCATTACAGCTACTTCTCGTCGGAATTCGTCTGTTTGGACGCTGTTATTCATCAAACGCTTTATGGCTACTTCGAGGGTTCCATTCCAAACACCTAACCGAATTTTGAAATTCATTTAAAAAGGAAAATATATTCTAATGCTTTCAAGTAATATTTTTATAAAAATTGAGAAGAAAAAAAAAATGATGTGTAATCCATTCTAAGCTTCTTATGAAATTACTCATTTCTGAATCACTTAGTGGTCTATAGTAGTTCTAAGGAAATATAGTTTAAGTTCTATTTAATGTTCTTTAGTTTTTTGATAAATAGGATATATTCACTGAAATATTAATAATAGAAACCACTACCAGGGGAAATGAAATCGTTGATATATATCACAGTAATATTTGATTATCATCAAAGTTACTTTATATTTAGGGTACAATCAAAAATCTGTGATCAAGTTCGGATTAAAAAACTTAGCAGTTTCATTATTCTCAAAATTTCCATATACAATTTAACAAAAATATTTAAAAGCAAAAGCTTTAAAAATTAAACCACTATTTGCTTATTTAGTAAATGATATTTTATCGTACATGCTCAATGCATTTCAGATAGTAAAATCTATTTTTCAGCACATTTGTTGGCACACATCTGAAATGGACTAATGCCTCTAATTTTATAATTTACATACACCGAAAACTCTCGATTACCCACAATGCAATTATCGTGGATAAGCTGATTTTGAGGGAAATCTACAAAATTTTGAAACTATAGAATGCTATAAGCATGCATTCGAACAATTTAAATATTCAAAAGCTAACATTACATTTATACTTGAAGTATAATAAAAATATTCACTCTTTATGAATTTGCTTACATACTTAATTAACTTCTTTTCAAAAGATCACTCTAAAGTTCCTTTTCTTTCCCTGGATTGAAATAATTTTTCTTTATCAGAAAATATTATTTTTAATTTAAATATTGCTTACAACCCACGAAGCAGATAATCAAGAACTTACAATTGATTTTAATTTTAAACAGGCACTTTTAATTATTATTATTTTTTTTTTGTTCTGTTTTTTATTTTTATGTAATGAATTAGTTTATTTTATTTCTTAAAGAACAGAAAATTTATATTTCTACCAACTAAGATTTTCTTTAGTTTCAAATAATTTCTTAGTAATTTCGAGTTTATATGATAAAAATGTCTAATTTGCATGAAATTACTTAAAATGACAATTTTATCACTCGATAGATTTTTATCAATTGTGAGTCACTATTGCTACATTTTCACTTTCTTTCCTATTTTAGGAAATTTCCTAAAGATGAATAAAAATACAAATTTCAAAACATAAGAGCTTCGAAATTAAATTTTTCTTTGACAAAATAAAGGATTTTTCAATTTGTTCATAATATAATCCAACCCATATTTTGTGGATACCAGCTGTTTGTACATATCAAGGTGTATCAGAAAGTGACTCAATTTTTTTTTAATATTTATTTCTACCACCTCATTAAGTCCTAGTTGTAGACCTAGAATTATATGTAGAGGAAAGTCTCAGATTTAATCCAACCATTATTAAACACCGAGAAATGAATGTCGTTATTCTTCTTTCTGCGTGTATGTCTTTCAGAAATAGAATATTGGGGAATTTTTTGCTGATTTCTCTTTTGCGACGCGTTAATTAGGCTTACTATCTTTAAAGACAATACTTGGAGGATGTTCAAACACTTTATTATAGATTTCGATCGTTAGACTGTTCGTGAAGAGGTGTCAAAATTTTCAGTCTGAGAAAAGAATGTTTTTTCTCTATATTTTGATTTCAAAAGCGTTATTAACTCCATTTTAAAATTCATATAACTTTTCCTCTGAAAATATAAGAATTTGGAGACCCCTGACTTTGTAAAGATTGAGAAGGAAATGAAATTAGAAATGTGGTACTTTGAAATGTACAACCACTGTTAATTTAATTGTTCGGAATTCTGGTTTTAAAAAATAAATAATATAACTAATAATAAAAAACTCTGATTAGATTTGACTAAATATGCTTAAGTGAAAATTTTTTTTATAAATATTTATGAAAACAATACTATAAAGCTAAAATTGTTCTATTTGTATAGGTTAAACACACAAAAATATTTGTAAAAGGTTTAACTTCCAATTATTGCAATGTATAGTAATCCTATAATGACTTTAACTTCGAAGTCTTTGTGTATACGCATAATGTATCGCTTGCCTATAGTTTTTTTTATATTATGTAGTGGACAAAATTCACATAACTCAAAAGGAAAAGCTCAAAGGCACCCAAGCAGCTACTTCGTTCAATACACTTGTAAAAAGCAGAAATAAAATTAGGAAGTACTCTACATCAGCGGTTCCCAACCGCTGTTCCGCGGCACACCAGTGTGCCGTCTGAAGCACCGTGGTGTGCCGCCGGGTCTGGGTGTCACGGTTCTGTTCACCCGCTATAACTCCTCCCGTCACTCCCCCCGTTGGTGTCATAGGTGGTCACGGTGCTGTGCAGTGCTATAACTCCTCCCCCTGCCAATCTTGACAAGTGTACACCGTGTACCCGCCCCCATGAGACGCAGGCAGGCGCCTCACACTGTGTCAGAGAGACAACGACTGCTGTGAGGAGAGAGACACTGATACTGCAGTGATGGACAAGTTTTTGAAAAGGTTAGAACTGGACTCTGAACAAAATCTGGAGCCAGATGAGAGCCCGAGTATGAGTGGGGGTCAAAAGAAAGCAAAGATGGTTAAATTCTCTGGCGCAAGGCAATATAGCGAAAGCTATATTTCAGTTGGATTTACTTTCATTGGAGATGAACACAAACCAACTCCACTGTGCGTGGTGTGTGGTGAAAAGCTAGCTAACAGTGCTATGGTCACAAGCAAACTTCAACGCCATCTCCAAACGAAACACCCTGTGCTTCAAAACAAGAATGTGGACTATTTTGTTCGCCTGCGTGACAACATGGAGAAACAGGCAACTTTTATGAGAAAAAAAACAAAGGTAAATGAAAGAGCTCTTAAAGCTAGCTATCAAGTTGCTGAACTTATAGCCAAGACAAAAATGTCGCACACTGTGGCAGAGACATTAATACTTCCTGCCTGAAAAGCTATTGTAGAGGAGATGCTCGGACCTGAAGCAGCAAAGAAATAGCTAAAGTCCCTCTCTCAAACAACACAATTTCCAGACGTATTAATGACATGTCTGCAGACATCGAAAGTGTGGTTTTGGAAAAGATCCGTATCAGTGAGAAATTTGCATTGCAACTTGACTAGTCTACTGATATCAGTGGACATGCTCAACTCTTAGCTAATGTGCGTTTTGTTGATGGTGATGCAATTAGAGAAAACTTCTTTTTTTGCAAGGTATTGCCAGAAAAAACAACAGGAGAAGAAATTTTTCGGGTCACATCAGAATACCTTGAACAAGGAGGACTTAAGTAGGAAAACTGCACAAGTGTCTGCACCGAGGGAGCTGCAGCCATGGTCGGGCGCACCAAAGGCTTTGTAAGCAGAGTAAAGGAAAGAAATCCAGATGTGATTATTACGCATTGCTTTTTACACCGCGAGGCCCTCGTAGCCAAGACTTTACCATCAGCCTTAGTTCATGTGTAGGATGATGTTGTGCGCATGGTAAACATTGTAAAGTCACGACCCATGAAAAGTCGCATATTTGCAGCTTTGTGTGAGGAGATGGGAGCAAAGCATAAAACCTTGCTGTTTCATACGGAGGTCCGGTGGTTGTCGTGTGGCAAGGTCTTGGTTCGTGTGTATGAGCTGCGGGAGGAACTTAAAGTGTTTCTAACAAATGAGGGGTCAGATTACGCAAAGCAGCTTGCAAGTGATGAGTGGTGTGCAAGGCTGGCATACCTGGCAGATATATTTCCTCATCTGAATGAATTGAACACCCGAATGCTAGGCCGAAATGAAAACCTGCTTACAAGTACAGATAAAATAAATGGATTCCGTTCAAAGGTGCAACTCTGGCATCAACACGTGGAAAGCGGCAATCTTGAAATGTTCACACTCACCATGCAATGGCAAGGTGTTCACACTGCTGCACTGTGGGAGATAATAGTTAAGCATTTAAAAACTCTTTAAGAGAAGTTGTTATTTTATTTCATTTCAGTCTCCACTGAATGCCTGGACTGGGTTAGGGACCCTTATAGCTCAGCATCAGTTGTTGGAAAGGAAATGACTTTACAGGAGCAGGAGGAACTAATTGAACTGAGACAAAATCGTGGTTGCAAGCTAAGATTTGTTGATCTACCTTTGGACAGTTTTTGGTTGGATACTGCCAAGGAGTTCCCCCTTCTGGCAAACAAAGCTATTTTGACATTGCTCCCTTTTCCCACTACATATCTGTGTGAGATTAGCTTTTCAAGCATGATTGCTATGAAAACCAAATACAGAGAGAGACTGAGAACTGTTGACGAAGAGCTACGTGTGTGTCTTTCTTCGATTCCAGCTAGAATATCAGCTTTGTGTTCAGCCAAACAGCCCAGGTTTCGCACTGAAAGTATTTTATAATTTTTCACTATTCTGTTTACTTAATATTTCATAATAAAGTAATTATAAAATCCTTTCTTTGTGCTTATTTGATTCCTATTCAAGAGAATTACTTTATTATAGTCAATATAGGCACAGAGTTAATTTTTTAACATTTTCTAATGGTGGTGTGCCTCGTGATTTTTTTCCCCGCGACATGTGTGCCTTGGCCAAAAAAGGTTGGGAAACGCTGCTCTACATCATTCGGAAGTACTCTACATCATACTCGGAAGTACTCTACATCATTCGGAAGTACTCTACATCAGAAGTTATTCGGAAGTACTCTACATCATGCTCGGGGTTCTTCTTTCCGAAGAAATGGGTTTTAGTACTTGTCATTTTGACACTAAGCTAGCAGCCGAAATCTTTTGAAAAACATTTAAACACTCTCTATGTATAGCCTCTCCCAAGAAATTTTCATCGATACTTGGCCGAATTCATCTGTCACAAGAGTGGACTCATGAAAAATTCCCTATCATCTATGTCAACAAGAAAACATACATAAATATAAAAATCATTTCTAATTGTATTACAGCGACTGAAATTTTTTTTTATCATCTATCTCGACAAGAAAGCATGTATTAGTGCATTATTTAGCTCTGATTGTTTTACAAAGACCTTTCATTCGAAGAGCATGGGTCAATATTTAAGCCACTAGACTTTATCACTTAATGTTTGCATTTAAAATGTAATATAAATATTTGCACTTAAAATATAATATAAATATTTGCATTTAAAGTATAATGTATATTGTAATATAGTATATATTTGCATTTATTGTATATATATACATATCAATTAAGTAACTTATTCGGCATCTTTAATATCTATTCATGAATTTAGGATCAGCTCTAAATTTTTTGAGATAACCAACACTTTTTTTGCTTACTACTCTTATGGATTATTTTGCGTTGTAATGTGCCATATAAATTTATCGAAGATAGTTAGATTGTATCTATAATTTTTACAGAATTATCACAATCAACTCCTGGACTACATCGATATTCTTTAAATAAAGGTAATTCAAATACATAAAGTTATAATTTTTTGAAATATTTTTCTCGAAAAATTAATACACTTATTCCATGAGATAAATAACTGATATCAGCATTTAAGTTTGGGTCTAAATTTCAACAATATATATTTTTTTCCAATATATAAATAATAGTTTATAAAAGGGATAGAATTAAACATTGATAATTAAACAAAATATCAAATAATTCTGCCTTATTTATAATTATTTTACTTTAATGAATAACAAATAAGTTCTGAATGATTAGAAAATATAAAATATTCACCTTTTTTTAGGTGGTGCTTTGGATTCAAGTTAAGGAGCCAAATATGGAAAATTTTAATAATTTGATCACTTCTTCAGTAAAGGTTGAGTAAAGGTTAAGTGACTGTCAGCACAATATTTTTCGCTATCCATTGAAGAAATATGTTAAAAAAGTACTATAATTTAGACCAAAATTAGTTGTTTGTAATTAATAAATTGCAAACAACAAAGGAGAGCCGCCTTATCGATTTTTGATCAACCCTTGTAATGATCGAAAAAAAGTGATGGCTCAACAGTTAACCTGTGACCACTTTTGTCGCATGCTTTAACATAGCTTTCAGCAGAATATTTTATGATCACAGAATTCGTAAGACAAGTGAGAAGTCTTTCCTAGATTATACTGACATCAATTTGTCCCGATATAATATTTTAAAATGACTACTTAAAACACTGAATAATTTGAGATTTGACCAAGAAAAAAGGTTGATTAGACTATACTTTAGGGTGCCCCTCTGATTCTCGCCAATTGTGATTGCGATTGATCGCCAAGCTGGGCAAAACTCAATCATATTCTGATTGCAACAGAGCAATTGATTGTTCTGTGCCAGCAAAAATCGCCAATAAAATCGATAGCCAAGCAAAAATTGCCATGTTTGCTAACGGGGCACCCTAAAATATAGTTTTATCAAAAGGTTATTTCCCTACTTCGTTCTTAGAAATAACGTAAATCTTTTGTAGATTTAATATGCTATTAATATGATTCTCATAATTCACTTTGTCCTACTATACATATATAAAAACCATAATTTTTTCCAAATTAAAAGTTATAGTATTTATCATATCTGTGTGTTATATTTTCTGATTCAAAGAAAGGAATAAGTTAAAAAAAAGATGAATATTTAACAGATAACCTTTTTTTCATTAAATTAATTTACATATATTTATACATAGTGCGTATAAATAGTATATGCTATAAATAGATTTATTTATATTTTTAAACTATAGGAAGCTGAATGAATGAAAAAGAAATTTTTATTATCAATTAAAAAAAATTATATACTAAACTGCAGTGTAAGATTTTAAAGATGTTTCCACAATAATTATATAAACTAAATGAAAGATAGACAGAAATCTTCAAAATCATTACACCTGTAAATTTAACAGTTTTGATGGAGAACCTTCGAAATTATTTTCAACACTATTGAACAAAAAAGAGAAGTTCATAGCTAATAAATAATTATGAAGGCAACCTTAACTGGGATGTAATGTTTCTGAGCGAAGAATAATTGCTTGAAATGAAGTGTAATTTAAATTTTATTAGTAATTTCTGACACTACTAATTCTGAATTGTATATTATTGATTGTGTATTGCTACTTTGAAAAAAAAACTTTTCGAATTTTTTAAATACATAATAGTTTAAATATGATGAAAAATATGACACCAAAGTTTGATTATTATCAGTGAATTTTTATATGAACCCTCTAATGTTATAACTCAAAACATCTTAAATCAGATTTTGTTAAATTTTAAAATGTATATAATTTCTAATCATTTTTTCTAATACATATTTTTCTTAAAATTAAATTTAAGAAAAAACAAAATTTACCATAAAACACTTCACCGAAATTTCCTTTTCCAAGTGGTCGAATGAGTTTTAGACTATCATATGGAATTTCATACTCATCACGAGCATCTGGCAACGGACCGGTGATCACAGGTTTTGGCCTTAAGCATGGTTTTTCTAATTTTCTACAAAGCCCATTCGCATTTTCTGAAAATTAAAAAGAAAGAAATAATTATTTTACCAAGTATGTGTTGAAAATAAACACAATATTTAATTATATAAAATATGCTGACGTGTATCATTAATAATGTAATATATTAAATATACCACAGAAAATATAATAATGACTAAATGAACTTAATTATAATAAAAATTTTACGAAATTAGTTATTTCTTAATAGTTTCACTTTTTCTTCTATTTATAAATAAAATACAAAAAATAACAGTGTCTCGGAATCAAATTTCAACTGAAAACACTTGAAAAAGTGATTTAACAGTTAATAATGATAGTTAACAACTTGCAACAGCCGTTATTTGACTTCGAATGTCTTATTTTCTATAAACTTTATCCTTTTACTATTGCTTATGTTGGATTATTGTTTAGTGAGAGTTAAAATACTTTCTCATTGTGAATTAAATTAGTAATCCCCAACAGCAGATGTTTACTTAGTAATTTTAGAACATCTTGTTATAGAAAAATTTTTATGTTCCGAATTTACCTTTTAATATTCATTCATACTTTATTTTCTTTTTGATGATATAAGCCTCTTTCTTAAGTAATGCATATTATTATTAGATAAAAAAAATATGAAAATCAGAATTCACTTTGAAAATATATTAATGATTAACAAAATCAAAGAAATATTAATTTCTTAAAACACAGTTTTAAATTATTTTATAAAACAGTTATATTATAACCAATATTAAAAAAAATAAAGGAAATAAAAATCACGCGCAATTCTATATCTCATTGAGTGCTACGTGGTTTTTATGAGTTTATTTTTTATGCTTGAATACTATTTTAATTACTATTTATAGCTTGATATTATTTTAATCATTTGGATTACATTTATAACTTCTTATGATGCGGTATAATCGCTTAAAAAGAATTTTGGCATTTATTTTTAATAAAAACTTAGATTTTGAAAGCTTTAATTCAGATTCTAATAAGGCTTTGACTCATTAGCCATCTTGAATTATGTAGAATGAAGATATAACATCCACTATGGAACACCTACCCGATGGTGTTCTTTTCAGTTGTAGGGCCATATTCATGTATGGAAGACAGAAAATTCCTATACGCCCACTCTTATAGATGTACATGAAGAAATAAAAAAATATAACATCCATCTCTCGTTGCTCAAAAATAGCTGAGATTTAACCTGGAACCTCCCATTATAAAAAGTGTGGTTTTACCACTTGGTCATATTAAGTTTCGTTGATGGTAAATTAAGGATCGTCATTAACTGAACTTAATATATGTATATTTTTGTACATAATTCATACTTAATAGACATTAATAGTTGAAAATAATGTCTCCTTTTGAATGTCGCCGAACCTGCGAAGCAAAAGAAATTTGGTAACATTTATCTGCAATTAGGAATTGAATAATTTGTTCCTTTGGTAAAAATAAGTGATATCATAAGAGCTTCTTAACTTCATAAAAAGTTTGATGCAAATGTTAATAAAATTGATGAATAAAAATGAATACGCAGCATTGGCACATCGAATAAAGTACCAAAATTTGCCGAATAATTTAAGGAATACTGTCCATAAAAATAGTAATAAATGATGACTTCAATCATGAAATATTTTTAGCTCCAATCCTTCTACTATTTTTTAATCTAAAAATTATATTTTTACTCCAATAATCTTTTTATTTAAATAACTACCCTTAATATGGCCGATATTTATTCCAGTTAGGTTAATTAAAATTCAGATAAATTTATAGAAGCATTTACTGGGTACTGCACTTCTTTATTACGATAACAGTTCCGACCATTTTTAAGAACTTGTTATTCAAACATAGAAAACTTTAAAAATTCCGAAAATCTATAGTTTAAGAAAATTCTAAATATTCTATATAAATAACAGTAATATTCTATATAAAGTCCTAGAAAATATTCTCTATTAATTCTTCAATCCAAATACTCTAAAAATTCATATAAATTCATTATTGCAAATTTGAATTGAACATGATAATGAATAAATTAAATATAATATCGATAATTAATAAATTAATTAAAATGTTCAATTCAAAACCTCAAGACTTAATTTAAGTAATTTTTTTAATTAACCTTTACGAATAAAGGTTTTATTTAAGTTAAAAGAATATTGTGTAAATGTAATTTCTAATTATTGATTACTTATCATTTAACTTATTTTACTTAGTTATTTTCAATGTGTATTCCAGAACATTGAGGACTAGTTTATCTTTGAAAGTGTTTTATAAGCAATATCGTACACGTATAAGGTAAATGAATACACATCCACATTTCAACAAAAATAAATGTATTCCTTTCTTTTTTTAAATTTTAGAAAAAAAATTATATTTGCTATCAGTGTTCAATCTTACTTGAAAAAGAAATGGAGAAGAAAGACAAAGCAGTTTGACTACGAAGGATATTTCTCATCTGTTTGAAAACCATGGAAATCAATAAAAGGCATCTATTGAAAATGGATCCAGTCTCAATACACACAAAATAGATTTTTTTTTTAACAGTTTTATAGGAGATAATGTTAACATTAAAAATTTTCCTCGAAAACTAATCCTAATCTCACTTACGAAAATTCCTGCCAATGTACATGATTGTAAAACGTGAAATTAAGCTTCAACTTAAAAAGTTTTATTTATTCGTAGTATTATAATCAATCCATGCTGTAAAATAGGTTCTCAAATTCTGTTATTTTAAAATGAGGAAATTTTAGGCAGTGAATATGTAGGAAGCTTGTATCCCATCATATACACAGACGAGTAATAAAATATTGTAGACAATAAAATTTTATTACCAGTATTTTCAAAATAGATAAATGAATATTGAAAATTTTTTTTACGATTATGCATGAAATTTTTTCAAAAAACTTTTTTTTATTTGGTTTGGATTTGTAAAAATGTTTTTTAAAGTCATTGGTCATTAAAGTTAGATTATTGGAGAAATTTGTGGCACACAATTTAACATGCAAATTTTGTGGATGTGTTTGATTCAGTCATGTTAACTTTTTCTGTTGAATGTGTAAAATATTGACTGAAAACTAACAGTGTAAACATTTTTATTGACTCTATAAGTAACAGCAAAATTCGCTAGGCCTCGAGGTTTGGATCGTTAGAAAAAATTGGGGAATGCAATTAGACAAGCAAATTCTGTGCCATTGATTTTGTATGTCCTATATAGTCTTTGCAAGTTTTCTTATTTGGCTTGACTATTTAAAATTATCTGCAAAAACTTCTCTGCCGCAACGATTGATAAAACTTGTAGCAAATAGCTACAACGTCCAATGAATTCCTTTTCTTAGATTTAATACTAAAATGATCAAATGCAAATGTGTAGTTTTTACTCTAATTAGATGATATCAAGAAAATATTTTTACTTTCTGATTTTCTTACCTTTATAATAGCTCACTAACTGTTGCAAAGTTATAAAAGTCGGTTCTTTAGAGATAAAGAAACCCCCTCTGTCTAGTGTCTTTATTTTATAATGCCTTACTCCTACTTCATTTGTTTCCTTTTCAATATCTTTGATAGAAAGAGCATATGCACCTATATATACATAAAATGCTTTTATTATTTCTCATTTTATATCCCATAACACAAATATCTTTTTATCATATGTATTAAAATGTACATTATATTTATACATTTAATACATAATATATTTTAATGCTTATGTTACATATTAGTATATTATATGTCTTAATACGTATTTATGTACATAATATTTTTATATATACACATTTCCATTAATTTTCATTCAAATTATTCACTTTTATGTTTATATTAAAAAATTAAAATATTTTAATTTTTTGTTTGGATCAATAAATTTTGATGATCTAAGGACTTCATTTATTTATTTTTTTAATTAAGTTATTATTTTTGTAGCAGATTAATTCAGAAAAAAATCATTAAAAATAGAAATTAGGATGTTTCATTAATACAATTAAATTTCTTCCATTAATAATTAAAATTTAAATGCTATTTACAAGCAATTATATAATTTCAATAAAAAATATTTAGGAAAAAAGAGAAAATATTTTTGCAATTATTTTTACAAAATAATTTTAACTTTTAGTAAAATAAATAGGAAAAACATTTGAAATAAAAATTTATAATAAACTTTATTATTAATACTGATATGAAATCTAAAAGCCATTTGTTAATTAAACATCAATCTATATATTTTTTAACAAAAATATATAGATTGCACACTTACAAAAATGTTTTATCATAAACACAATAATTACTATTATTAAAAGTTAAATAAGTTATAGTTTTTATAACATATAAGCCTATAATAGCTTTTAGAAATATTTATAATAAGCTAATGTTTTACACAATATTCTCTGCATTTTATATTCATAACTCTACATTTTATATATTTGAGAAACATAAATATATAGTTTATAGAATTTCAATATAACTTAAAAATATTTTTTCCAAACTGCAACTGATTTAAATTTAGAAAGAACATATGCAATGAAATTTAAAATAAAATTATCACTGTCGTTTCATTAAATTAATAATAATGATTTAATTTTAAGTTCAGCTTAGCTTATTTGCAACAAATAAACGACTTGATTTTGAAATTTCAACTTTAAAACTTATTTCTGACTACAATTAAATTAAACCTAAAATAGTGCTTAAAAATTATAAGAGTATATGATTTTAATGATATTACGGAGAGAGAATAATTTAAAATAACTAGATGAAGAGGGTTACACTAATAACTAAAGTCAAATAAAATATTTTTAATTTAAAGCACAGCTAAAAACAGAAGAAAATTTCCTATGCAAATCAATTTGAATGAAAAACCAGAAAAAGGATATAAATGCAGAAAACGGTATTTCGTAGAAATCTCTTTTTTTCACTGCTTCAGTTATGCAATTCAATTGCTTTTGTGTTTTGGGTAAAGATGACTTGAAAATGCCTCGAAGATACCTGTAAGTTGAAAGCTGTCCGAGGACACTTTTATCAGTTTGAGATAAATAAGAGAGAAAAAATCAAAAATTTCCTGTTGGAAATATCGAAATTTGAGATAGAAAGCTTCGCGAGAGATGGACCAAACAAAAAAAAGAAAAGAAAAATACAAATAACACAAAATATAAAACAAAAACATGAAAAGTACAAAAATATCAATGATAATAACAAGAAAACTTGGTTAAAATGGAAGAAAATTTGATATTTACAAAAATATTTACAAAGGTTTTAATTAGAAAGTGAAAGAAATACGCCGAAAGAAGAAAAATATTATGACAGTATGATTCACTGGAATCCATGACTTGACGTTATTAGGAGATTTGAATTCGAGCAAGAGCTAATAAATATGACAAATGATGCTAGAGTGACAAGGATGATCATTTCAAATGCTATAATTATTTTCATGAAATATGGAACATTAAATCTCGACCAAGAAAATGTCTTATAAACTTCTTCAAGGGGTGTCTATGTACTTAGTCCAATGGTGTGCATTTTGTTGACTTCAGACTCAATATAAATTGTAGTTGGCTTGTGAACATCGACACTGAATGCAAAACGATAGAAATCATGTGCGGTTTATTACCGAATCTCATTTCAGTTTAGAATATGACACCAGTTGGGTTTTGATATGAAGAGAATGGAGCACTCACATAATAATCCACATTCGTAAGGGAAATATATACCATTTCTGATGATGTAGGTTTATTTTAAGGAATGGAATCAGCATAATAAAGAGTGCGTACTTGCTGAATATTCGAAATGGTAATTTGATGATCCAAGGTACTCAGATGAATTACTGAAATCTCATGCATTTCCGGCCAGACATCGGTGGTTGCTTTCTTTTGATGCATTTTAGACTTCATATAGGTTGTCTTGTGGAGAATATGACTGAAGTTGAAAGAAGTCAGCGTATAAAAAGGCTTCCTCCCGACCCTATTTTGCTCGGTCTTGTTTGTGTTATATTTATGCAACGTATTAATGCAAGTTCAAAATCTTGTTTAATAATCTAGGACATCTTCAGGAGAGGGAAACATATTTTTTAATGTCTTATAGATAACTTCCTCGCCTCCACAAAATAATAGGTAGCAGTTTTAGCCAATTTCAGTAGACCACAAGCCATATTAAATATTTAGCATGATTTCCAAAAAGTTGTTTTCATCATTAACTTGAAAATAAATTACTGTCTTGAAATATTTTTTTCATTTTCTTCCTATATATGATTGATTATATGATGAATATATGATTAGTGATATATATTATATAAATATCTATATAAACAAAAGTATTCCTTTTTAGTGGTTAAAATAAAAAATGCATAAAAATTTAACTTAAATATTACATTTGACTTAAAATTATTATTATTTCTATACTAAATTAACATGTTCTTAAAAAATTGTAAGCAGACTGATTTCAATGATGTTTTTATAAAGAATTTCTTTTTTATATTTTCAAATTTTTTCCAGCTGTTTATACCTGGTATCCGACTATTTCTGACCATAAAAGCGCCAGGACCATTCTCAGGTTGTAAAAGTAACCTTTCTGCATCTGCTCTTGGAATCTCTCCAAAAAACCAACTGGATATATAAATAATATATATTAATATTAATAATAAAAAAGTTCAATCAATCAGAAGCTCGAAATCAACATACATAAATATCATTATTTTATGCCTCTTATATCCTATAATTTTAATAAAATAACACATTTTCTAATTATTAAAAGAAATTCGAAACAAATGGAACTCTGTATTAAAAAAATTATATTAGTTATATTTTAAAGAACAAAAAGTAATTCATAAATTAAAGTTTTATATAATGATTAAATATTCTATTCTATTTTATTTCATATCCCTTCCTTTCAAAATGTTTTTTTTTAATTTAAAACAGTAATGATTATAAAGAAATTAGCCTTTTAAAGTTTATATAACAAAAAATTCAGGAAAGTATAATATAAAAAATGTGAAAAAGTTAAATTCAATAAAAAAATTTTAAAAAATACTTACAAAAGACAATATATGCAGTAATCTCTGAAGGCCAAGAAAGAAAAATAAGAAAAATTAATAAATGTAAAGAAAACATTCAGAAACTGTTTAAATGTATTAAATCATAGACTCAGGTTAAAATATAATAATTTTTCATTCGTTCTGGATTCAAGCATGTTTGATCTTCAAAATAGTAGCAATCAATATCAGTTATTAAGTTTTCAATTATTTTTCCATTTTATTGATTTTAGCTTAATAAACTTTTTTGTTAAGTCAAAAATATTAAAATTTAATAATTAAATAAATTAAAATAAAATAAGTCATTCGAAGAATGCATCTCATAAATAAAATGGAGAACTCCCCTAAATTTTCAATTTTCTTCTGAAGCTCCCTTTTTTTAAATTTTTATCTTTTTTGCATATGCTTTAGAAATCTTTAAATTATTTGCCAGATTGATTAATTAAAATCTTAAGTATCGGGTGACTAAATGTTTCAGTTATTTAATTTAATAATGACAATGTATGAATGCTTATAACTATAAAAAAAATAAATAAATAATAAAAATGTGTTACTATTTCAAGTGTAAGAAATCCCACTTACTCTTCATTTCCAGCATTGATGTCCAAAATTAAGTAGGTTTTAGGTGCAAAACCTCTTCTGCCAGTGCTTGTGTGACACACCAAAAACCAATCAGGATCACTTAAAGAAGAAAATGGATTTTATAAACAAGTAAGATAATAAAGTGACTCTCACAAATTCCTTCAGTTATTCATAATGATGAAATATTTGAATAGCTTCGTATGAAATAATGATTGATTTTCAACCTCAGTTTCTAAAATTGGCTTAAACTAATTGCTTAGTAACTTCCTTTTTTAAGAAAACAGTATCATTAACAAAATTCTCTTGTATCTGAAAAAAAGGAAAGCAATCTGAAAACATTTTATCATCATTATATTAAATTTCTCTTCTCTCAATTTTCAAAATTGTTCCTCTGAACTATTATTCTATTTGCAAGATTTAATAATATCTACGTATATACAAAAATATATTCATGTGTATGTCTTTATATAAATATAAATATATATATTGTAACAAACGCAAAAATACTGTATTAACTGCCAAGAGATGGCGTTAGTGCTGTGTGTTGAAAATTTAAAAAGGTAAACAATAATATGATAGACAATTTATACTGTAGCGATGCAATTATTTCGGGGCAATGATCCCCCTTTCCTTCTTCTTTCCTTCTCCTTCAATCAATGACTTTTAAAATCACAGGCCAACAGCACTAAAACAAGATGAATGAGTAGAAACCTTATGGCTGGCACTCAGATTACAAGTTCAAGTTCAAGATAGACAATTTAGAATGAGAAGTGAAAAACGATGACGAACCATGAGTTCATTAATTATTTTTCTTTATTATTAGATCCATACTGGTAATAACTTTATTTGTTGTCATTATATTTCATATTTTGTTTGTAATTGAATTTATTATAGTAACTTGTATTGAATCTGGTTTGATCATGTTTGTAATAAATGTTTTGTACAGTAATGTCCTCTCTTCCGTTCTTATTACGTCTTACATTGTAGCCCAACGTTGGGCGTCCCATTGTTTTTTATTTAATTGATTCTGAGTTTTAGCTGTTTTAGGCTGTTAGAAAACTAAACTTGATATAGAAACATATTTATTCCATTTAGGAATTTCCCGGATCATGTTTTCGCACTGAGAACAATGTTGCTGTCGTTGGCTTTCATTAAGAAAACAGGTAAGTTTTATTATGTTCTAATAAATTTCATTATCATTCTAATAATGTCGGCATGTTTAAATAATTGCATGATTCGTGTTAAAACTAATCCAAATAACATAAATTTTATTTTGTTGTAACGTTTTGTTTTGTACGTTTTGCATGGATAGTAAAGTTTATTTATAAATAATGCATGTATTTGGTATATTTTTCTGATTATCAATTTGCATGTACAGTGAAGTTTAATCTTTTAAAATGTATAATATGTTCAATAAAATTCTTGTGTAAAGAAAAACTGTTTATGTTGGTAAAAAAGAATTTTTGTATTGCTCGTAAAAATTAAAATCAAAAGTATATATTTTTCCGCATATCAATTTGCATGCCTAGTGAAGTTTAATCTTTTGAAATGTATATGTTCAATCAATAATATATATTTAATAACAAGTATATGTTTAATTACTTAATTCAATAGTTTTATTGAATTAAGTAATAAGAAATTATTAGGTTGGGGAAAAAGAAATCCATTATTTTTAAGTGAACTTTATGTAACTTCTTTTGGATTCGCTTTGTAAAAAGGTTTGAAACAGCTTTCATGTAGATTTTTAGGTCGTGCACGTTACGACTGCTGACATGCGGTTAACTTCGATCATATTTGATATTTTATAGACATTTTCCACGATGCTGTATCCACATGCGAAGTGCATCTCTAACATAAAAATACCCGAACGTAATCGACGAAACAAAAATTGTACGTAACAGGACGATAAACACTTTTCACAATTTTAGCCACCTGGCTATCTTTTTCGCCGTTACAAGAGAAAAACGAAAATGTATCGAATTTTCTGTTTGTTGTTTTCCATTTTTAAAACCTTGTATTCGTAACTGAATTAATCAAACAAAAAACCGCAAGAGGATATTTTAGTATCAAATGTCACCTTTCCAACGAGCATAAATCTGAAATTGTTTGATATATACCTGACAAGATATCGATCACTACAGACGTCTACCGAAAAAATAATGGATTACTTTTTCCGCAACCTAATATATTGATAAAACAGAACTGTGTGGCTCAAAACTCAATTTTATATTGTTCATAAAAATTGAAATTCATGTGATTGATTTTATTTTTGTTTTAAAATAGAATAAGCAGTTGATATTATTTAAATTTAAATCGATTATTACCATTGAAACAATGAAGAAACAGAAATAAAAAAAATAGCGATAAGAATCAATGTTCTCTATCTAGACAAGTGCTTGGAAATCGAAATTACAGAGCCATGAGAGCTCGTTTTGATAATAATAAATAAGATCATCCCTGTTTTATTTGTTTATTTTAAAACGATAGTGTTCTATATTTTTTTCATCTTGAAAATAAATTATTGCTGTGAATTTATTATTTTTATTTCTCTTGTGTGGTGATTTTATTAATTTGCTTCTATTCTTGATACTTTAAGAATTTTTTTTCTCTTCTTTGATAGAGAAATGAAATATAGAACTATGTATTTTATTACACAACTAAAATAATGATGTTAATTTAAGACGAGTTTTGGTTTTTTTCATCTCGAATATTGCTTTTAGTATAATTTAATCGTTTACAAGATATGACATTGTTATATAAAACATAAAAACATTTTTACTTTGAAAATAATTAATTTCATATGCCTGTAATTATTCAACTAATGTGATAGAGTTGATTATCAAGTGAGTTAAAGAAATGAATTTTGAATTTATTTAAAAATAAGTAAAGTAAAATACTCTCATTTTATATTCTTAGGAATAATTTTGATTTCACTTCTGAAGTAAAATATTTGCTTTTAAAGTATTAATTTGTTTTAAGATATATTTGTTTTGAAGTATTAACTTTAGACATTATCGCAACCTTTGGCATACGATTTAAGTCGATTTATATTTTCAACATATCTTTATTGTGTTATGTGTATTCTTTTTTTTCCCCCTTATTTTGATAATTATGAAATATGTTTTACAGTTGTATTATTGTTAAAAATTAATTGATGAAAAAAAAAAAAACGTAAGTGTTAGACTAAGTTACGTTTAAAAATATTAATTACACAAGTGTACTATAAAATTTACTTAATTGATTAAATTCACTTAAATAATAAGTCATAAAATAAGAACTTTTGAAAAAAAGAATGGCCTTCCTCTACAGTGCCCGAAAAGAAGATTAAGGACATCAGCCCATAAGCTTGGCCTATTTGTGGGAGATAACTTAAAAATAGTTCAATTAACAGATCTCATTTGCAGAACTCATAATTATGATGAGACTGTGGTTAAAAGTATGCTTCATACAATTGCTGAGGAGCTAACAGCGAAAGAAACCGCAGAGTAAGGAAAATCTAAAGCTACACAACTGGGATTGTATTAAATTTGAAACGGAAAACTTGGCTCTTCAATGATCGATCTGAACGTCACTTTTCTTTTGAAGAGCTGATGTCAGCTTCCTGTGTGTCGCTACAAGTAAATGCTTCCCAAACGGTAGCACCGTTAAACGTGAAAGAAAAAGTTCATACCATTGAAGATGAGAACAATTTAACTGAAGAAGGCCAAAAACATTTTCTTGAAAACTAAAGTGAAGATGAGTTACTCATATATGAACTTCGACAAAGAAACACTGCTTCCTGAGATCTCATTTCATGAATATGGGGTCGGGAGAAATTTGCCTGCGTAAGAAATATCGGATGATTAAATGATTAAGAACATAATGAATAAGAATGTAAACATAATGATAAGAACTTTTATAAGAATGTAAGAAGATTTTCAGATATCAAACAAGAAAGTGACGTTGAGCTGAAACTATTAGCAAAACAACTAAGAAAAACTGCTAAGAAAATTGAGGTACTTTTTGACGAAAGCAACAATAGTTCCTACATCGAAAAAATAGCAAAATATTTTTTGTAGTTTTGAAATTAAAATAATAAGTGAATACTTAGCTAGATATTTCATCAAAAAATTGTAAGTAGAAATTACTTTCATTTTGCCTGTTTCTTATATAGTTCACATTAATTTTTTTTCCTTTTAATACTTCATTTATAAAAAGAGAGAGCAGTTTGCAACTCAAAATTTGGTTTTATGACTTTTAGATTTTATAAACTATTATACCACATCCTAAGAGTTCTTGTGCAAATGCGTCTACTGTTTAGTCTATTATTGAAAAACATTATAATTGAAAAC